>BDMV01000007.1:10311599-10433462 GCA_008326285.1 Oryza officinalis
GTAACAATCAATTATATGTGTACCATATTTGTATGTCGCAGCGTCGTTACGCCCACGTGCAGGTCAGACGGGGTTACCCGGACTTCGTGTTCGAGTTCGATCGTCTCCAGCCCAACAACGTCGTCTGGCAGCCATACATGGAGCAGGCGGTGGCAGTGAGAGCACCGCTAGGACTTTCATCCCTCTGCACACGTGACGCGGCGTACTGGCTCACGACGATGCCGATGGTGTTCGACATCTTCGTCGAGCCTCACTGCCCGCAGCGGGTGATGCGGCAGTTTGGGCTGAGGCAGGTTTTCCCCGGAGACATGGCGCCTACCGTCCTCCCTGCAGACCACTCGTGAGTACAATGCGTCCAAATTACACATATGATGTTTCTACATTCATTGAGCTATCTAAGTGTCTGCTCTTCACAGGTTGACCCGCCGAGGACAGCTAGCCGGCACACTGTGGGCACCACGCGTACAGCAGTTCGTGGACGACTGGCTGTTAGCACCGGAGGAGGTGATCGACGAGATCTTTCCACACACAGACGACCACTACCGTGACTACCTCCGCTGGTACTTACCTCGCACTCGTGCTCGTGTGACGTACACTCCAGCCGCTCCACAGCCACACGTTGCCGCTGTCACGGACGCGTACCCCACGCACCGTGACCGAGAGTACTTCTTGGGGGTACGTTGAACTTATGCTCGCTTGTTTCATTTATTTCTCGGATTTATACTGACATGCTTTCATATGTCGTGAATAGGCCGACGCTGCACGAGCGGTCAACGCCGATATTAACTCGGTGCTAGTCAGGTTGGACGCTGGGTTACACCTCAGTGAACCTGAGCAGAGGCTGACGTTCGACCGGATGCAGTCGAAGATGAGCGCTGTGATGCACTTCTTCTCTTGTAGCAGTGCCGTGGACGCGGTACCTCCAGGTGGTCCACAGCCAGCACGTCCACGCGCCCCTAGGGCCGACGTTGTGCGACCTTCAGCAGCGGCTTCCCACGGTACTGCTATGCCCATAGATTATTTCCATAATATTTGATTTATTATCGCTAACTGTTAACACCAGAATTTGGTAAGCCCCGAAGTCCTCATCGGCCCAGGATCTATATCGACTCAAAGCTAGTATCGACCTAGAGTGCTACATCGGCCGATGGGGGTTATCTCAAACCAACCACCAATAGCAGTCGGATTCTTGTTAGATTCGGGAAGATCTTATCCAAAGAAGACCGAGTTTGAAGAGGATGCGGCTTGTATCTCTTAATTAGGAAGAGTTTATCTTTTTCCTTTTTTATCTTTAGTAAAGTTTAAGTTGTATTCTGTTAGGATTTTTGTTAGCCTATGGGTATAAATATGTAAGCCCGTAGTTCATGTAATTTTTATCTCATGATCAATACAACTTCGGCGCATCGCCAACCTTTTACTTTCGTCTTCTTCGGCGAGTTCATACCCTTCTCACGAGGGGTAAGTCTCGTTATGGCTGCCTGCGTTGTCGGGGCTAGGGCTTCGTCGTTCTGATCTCACCAACGTAAGCACCTATTATCATATATCTTAGTCAATCTGGTTTGGCTTCTCGATTTAGTCTTATCGGCCGAGATTCGCTTTAGGGTTTATGCCGGTATTGACTAAATTGCCTTGCTAGATTAGATTGGCTAAGGTATTCACCACCCTGAAAATCAGTCAAGGGCTTGATTGTCTAGGTCTTGCGTTTCTTTTCATACTTAGTGCTGCATCAGTTCGGTTTGACCTACTAAGTCGTGATTAGAACCGTAATCTCTAGCCTGCTTGTTGGCTGCCAATAAGGGCTTCATCGGGGTTTCAGCCGATGAGTTATTTGGACGTTGCATCGGCCTAAGAGTTTTACATATAGATTAAATCAGGCCGATGACAACAGAGTATATATTGTTTATCTGCTTATTGAGAGTTTATGCCATTGGACCTCTAGCCGATGTGTGCTTTAATCTTCAAATCGATGTTTATCTTATATTTATTTGGATTATGCTATATCGCATTGCTATATCATCATGTTATCATCAGCCGATCGCCTCTATATAGATGCTTGTTTAGTACACGGCCGATGGTTCGAAACCCTAGCTACATCGGCTGGTACTGGCATCGGCTGGGACTGCGCCATCGACCCATCGGCTGATCGGTTGTTTTGGCTATCGGCCTATCGGCCGATATGTTTTTGCCCTATCGGCCTATCGGCCGATAGACTTTCTGTTATGCTATTTTGCATATCTTGTCAGTGGCAGGATCAAACTGACTGGCACGCCCGCGCTTCATCAATTTTAGGACCTGCACTGGAGCTAAGCAGATCTCCCAGGCCTTCGTGTGTCCGCACGCCGGATCCTCATCGGCGGTACAGATTTGGCGTCAACACTAACATGACCACGTCACAACAAAATAAACGCACACGCAGGTCCCCCTCTGCCTTCCCACGCCTTCGCTGGAGCTAGCAGTTTGTCGCACAGAGCGTCGATCCCTCGTCCAGACATGCAGCCGCGTGTCCCTCTAGGTGAGCGTGCGTGATCCGTTATTCACGTTCGTTGTACTCGTTCATACAAAAATTTTTTACTTCCATTAATCTTATGTCATTCCTCCCACAGGGTTTCAGGCGGGGATCTTTGGTGCAGGAGCGTCCTCTTCACACGCCGGCGGGGCTGGTCCTAGCGACCATTTCTACGACGACGACTTGGAGGACGCGACACAGCATGATATACTTGGCTCGTCACAGCTTGACGGAGCTCCACCACCGCAGACCCAGGAGCAGCCAGCGGACACACCAGTACCGGAGGGACGGGCAGCTCGTGCCGTACCACCGGACCGTTTGACGTACTCGCAGGGACACGTTAGGGCCCAGGGTAGGAGAGACAGGGGCAAGAGGGCTCGGCAGTAGTGGTCCACCTCTAGTGTGTCTGTACATACAGTTCTTCTGGTTTATATTTTTGTGATCCAGTACTACTTTTATAATTCTGCTACCGCTGCATTGCCTCTACCGATTAGTACATAGGCCTACCGTCGTCCGTACTGTGCTAAAACTACTTATACATCTACTGAACGAAACGACGAAAAACTTTTGGCGCGTAACAGAGGGCTACGATTGGTCCCTACCAGTTTTTGGCCCGTGACTGACGTTTACGATACGTCGCTATCATCTTTTGGCGCGTGAAGGCGTCCGGACTCAGCTTTTGCCGATGCTTTGTTCGACACAATCATTCAATTTGCGCTGCCGCGTGAACGTGTTGTCAAATCCACGCTACTGGTGAACTCACGTTAGATGGATATGCGCCTCTCCTTCCTCCACTATATATTACATAGGTTCGAATACACGCTCTTCATCCAATGGCCCTAGGAAGTGGTCATTTCAACCGGTCACAATTGAACGAAAAAAAAGAGAGAGGTGAGGAAGAAGGAGAAGAGCCGCGAAGCGTTGTTGCTGTGCTTATTCGATCGCAGGTTAGTACAATATCCCGACGTATGGTTATATTTTGTGTCGCATACTAGTGTAATTACCATGTATTTGAAATTTGTGAGTAGATCTGTAGCACGTACATGCGGACCCAGGATTTTTTGCGAGTAGATCTGTAGCACTGTGAGTAGATATGTTGAAATTTGTGAGTACATCTGTAGCACTTAGAAGTGTCAATAGTTTTAGGCTAGATTTGTTGTGCACACGTTTGGTTTGTAGTAGTACTATATTTGACCGTACAATGAGAAGTATTAAGGGTGTTTACAATATTTGATAGTTATTTTTTAAAACTGTAGGATGACAAGGCGTGGAAAAGCTACCAACTCAAGGTAACATAAATCGTTTCTGTGATATTATGTGTTATTCGTTGTGCATGAAATGAGGAATCCTAGATTAACGGGTTAGGGTGTTTCATTTATTGTTGACTTGTAGTTATCGCCCGAAGACTGGAAATGCCTTCAACCCATTGCCTTTGCCTAGCGGTGTTCCAGTGCCCATGTGCTGGTGCGGTGATCCTTGCAAGGTAGCCAAGTCTGATGAAGAGGAGACGTACATGCAGAGATACTGGATGTGTGCCAATTTTGAGTTTGAGCCAACACCTGAGATTCGCCGCATTAACTTAATGGTGAGGAACTGATGTTTTGTAATAATTATTTGGTGTATTAAGTAGTGTTGAACAACTTATTTGATTAGTAAATATTGCATTTGTGGTAGACCCCTCCACCGCTATGTGATTTTGAGCAGTGGATTGACACCGAGATCAAGCCGCAAAACAAGGAGCGGTTGGAGTACATGCGGCAATAGGATGCAGAGCGCAAGGAGAAGATAGAGCAGAGACGCAAGGAGGAGGCCGCAGAAAAAGAGCACAAGGCTGAGGCGGAAAGGAGGCGTGTTGCTGCGTACAGGGAGGAGCGGGAGCGGAAGCTTGAGCATGCGCACAGAGCGAAGGCAGCAATGGAGGAGAATCCCGATGCGCAGAGGAAGGGAAAGTGGCCTCGTTGCACTCAGTAGTATGTTGGTAGTTGTATCCTCGTCGTGTCCAACTCTTGCACTACCTTCCTTCTAGTTCTAATCTAATCTTATCTATGTAACCGCAATGGAACCAGGTGCATCATGTTTAAATTATACTACAACTTCTCATTGCTTCGGTACGGTCATGGATGTGCTCAACATCAATTCTTAAAAAAAGTTTCTTCTCGGTTTCTAAAAACATGTTCTGTGAATTCAAAATTTTTTGAGTCCTCCGAAAACGATTTTCGGAATTTTCGATAATAGACAGAACCAATTTTCGCTTCTGCAAATTTTTGGCCCTATCCAAAAGTGATTTTTGGAATTTCCCAAAATAACCGATAAACAAAATAAGGTTCTGTAAATTAATAAATTACAAATGGATATATCTAAAATTATTAAATTATAACTCCGATATGTTTATCCAAATATGCAATTACAAATGTGTATTAGTCAATTATAATAAATTATAATTATAATAACTTATAAATTATAATTAATCAATTATAAACAATTCTGTCATTAATTATTTACTAACATATTAAAAACAATTCTTACCAAATTAAAAAAAAGTTCTGTACATTACTAAAATACATATATCTAAAATTAATAAATTAAAAATCCGATGTGTTTCTCCAAACATTCAATTCAAAATGGATATTAATCAATTATAACAAAATTATGTTTACAAAACTACTTACAAACTTAATTATGAAAACAACTTACAAATTATAATTAATAAATTATAAATTATATGTCAATAACTAATTAATAACAAGTTAAAAACAACTCTTAACAAATTAAATTGTATTAATAACAAACAAAAACTATACTTAACAACAATATTATTTCCAAAAAAAATCTATTTACAACAACAACTTGAAAATTATATTTACAAAAACAACATTAAAACTTTTAAATCTTAAAGCAACAGTAAAAAAACGCCCTTTCAGAGGGCGGGGAGGGGGCCGCCTGAAAAAGTGCCCCTCCCTCGCCCCTGTACCCCCACAGTAAAAATCGCCCTCCTAGAGAGCGGCGAGGGGGCCGCCTGCAAATTTGCCGTGCCCCCTCGGACGGCCGTCAGCCACGTCATAAAAAACGCCCTCTGGGAGGACGATTTTTAAAAAACGCCCTCCCAGAGGGCGATGGCCCATTAGTTTTGTAAATTTTCAAAACGGAAAATTATTTTTGTAAATCTTTTAATAAATAAAATAAAAAATAAAAAAACTCGCCGAAGCTCTATGGCCTTGTTTGGCTATTGGGTTAGAAAAATAATTTTCCACGCATCATAAAGGACATCTTTAAATCCTAACCATTCTTTTTTTTTTCTCTTTCATTTAATTATAACCCTTCACTCAATTTTCTATCTCAATCTCACTTTTCTTATCTCATTATCTAAACAAGTCCTGTGTGTTTGTTGGGTTGATGGCGGCTGCTTATTGGTAAGTTATGCTACTATGCTACAAGCGTATTTTCTTCGTCCCACGATAACTTAATCTACTCCCTCGTCCCAAATTATAAGACCTATATTTTATTTACATGGTTTTTAATGATATATTTTGATCATTAATTTATTCTATGTTATGTTTTCAATTAATATGAAATTAACATCACATAAAAGTATTTTAAAATATAAATCTAGTGATATAACATGTATAATACTTAAATATGGTTATTAGGATCATTAGTCAAAAGTTACTGAGTTTGATTTTTCTATAAAAAAGAGAGCGACCTATAATTTGGAATGAAGGGAGTAGTACGAAATGTGATATATACTACTACTACGAATCTGAACAAGGTTTGTTCAAATTTGTAGTACTAGGATATGTCGCATCTCGTACCAGATTAACTTATTCTGAGATAGAAGTAGTAACTTTGTAATTGTATTTTATTTTACATGTCAAACTATGATTTGATAAACTATACTTCATGCGTCCCAAAATAACTTAATTTAGAATAGAATGTGATCTATCCTAAGACAAACACAGGACCCTTGATATACTATATAAGTAATAATCAACACGTATGAGTTGTTGCCGATAATAATTAAATTGCATCTAGAAATAATAATTGTATAAAAACATTGTACGTATTACCTTAAAAATTTTCGGATATTTTTAGATGCGAAGTCCCGATATCAATTTCATTCAATAGTTTCGGCCTTATCATTCAGAAAACTAACATTATTTACAGTGGTTTAAATCATATAAATTAAACTATGAAACTACAAAGCTAAATTTAAAATCTTACCAGTTCGTTAATCGTGGGCGTCCGGATGCATACGGCAAGTGAATCGACTATACACCACCGGTCCAACTGAATTAATAGGACATAGCAATTAGGCATTAGCAAGGTGCACTGTACATCGCAACAGGCTACAGCCAAGTAGCCAACAGATAGAATGATTGAAGTATAATTTTTCTTGCTGCTCACCTGATCACCTTGACACATCTTGAGTAGTTGAGTCTCGAGCATCAAGCGATCAAGCCGCGTACTGCAGTTCATCAGTCAGGCAGCAGTTGCAGCCGATGGCCAGGGCAAAGTGCGCAACTCGGCAGTCGGCAACAAGCACCGCGGCCGCGGGCGGACGTGGCTGGCCAGTTGCGCCGCACCGCCGCCGCCGATGCAGGATGAACGCACGATTGCGGCGATGCCGCGCGGCCGCTGAACGATGTGGGCGACGAAAATCTCGTGTGATCGCATCGGCGTCGTAGGAATTGGGAACATCGCTACCGCTTCTCGCATCAGCCTGCCTGACTGCCTCGCTGTTGGGCCAGGGAGCGGGGGGTTCGGCTTGGGGCCCCTACGATTTGGGGGCCCAGAGAGGTCGCACCGCTCGCCCCCCTCCAGCGCCGGCCTTGTTTAGGATCGAGAGAGTATATTACTAACCAACTTTTATGACGGTCGATATTAATTGTTCATCTTTTTACGATGCACAAATACTATCCATTGCGATCTACTTCGACTACGGTCCTGTTTAGAGGCATTTGGAATGACAAATGGCAAATGACAAAAGATTTGGTGGCAAAAGTTTTGGCATTGCATTTTTGCAAGTTGGTGTTTAGAGGCATGCAAAAGTTTTGTCATTCTTCCTTAAAGACAGATTTGCCTATATTAATTGCTCTCCTCCTCAATGTAGCTCTCTCTCTCATGCATGTACTGCTTGGGCTTGGGCTTCACCTTTGCAAATTGCTAGAATCTGCAACACAAAAACTGAAAATCAAAATCGCAGCCGCACACCAGCACATCTTCTTTCATGTGCATAATTTGTGAAGAGCAAAGATTCACAGCAGAAACAGTATATCACAAGGAGAAGAAACTGGTATCACCAGCTGGGCAAACATGTACTAGTATATTACAAGGACAAGAAACTAGTATCACCAGCAAGCTTTTCTCTTTCAGATCACAAAGATCACTTTGTCCGAAAGCCATGCAAAGATGCATTGAAAAACTAGAGTGTAAACAAAATACTTCTTGCCTTTTTTCGTACTAATCAGCTTACTAATCAGCTTACTAATCAATCTCATCCTCGTCTCTGCAGCAGCAGTAGAGCGTGCCACACTGCCACGCACACAAACTCAAGCCGCCGATGTCCAAATATTTATTACAAGTCCATAGCATAGCAATATTAAAATGTCCATGTACATATTAAAAGTCCCATTATACAATTTTAAAAGTCCATACACCACAAATATTACAACACTACAGTAGTCATATTCTATTCAACAAATCATTGGCAATCGAGTCCCGATAAGCATTCATCATCGCCGATTCATCTCTTACTGGCTGGGTTCTAGGCTGAGAGACCGATGTTTCAGGTGGAACGTAGTTCTCATCACGATCACACAAATCAAAGTCTCTATCTATTGTTCCACTCGCCCTTATGAAATTATGCAATGCCATGCATGCAACTATTATTTGGGTTTGCGTCTGTAATGGATAACTGGGCATGTGCAACAAAATCCTCCACTTCATCTTCAAGACTCCAAACGCCCTCTCGATAACATTTATAAGGGATGAATGTGCAAAGTTGAAGATTTCTTTTTTACCTTCCGGCTCCGGTCCTTCTCGGAACTCAAGAAGATGGTACTTGGTTCCCTTGTAAGGTGCAAGGTATCCAGGACGGTTAGGGTAGCCGGAATCCACCAAATAATATTTTCCTGCACAGGTAGACGACGGTGTAAGTATACTTCAAATGTAAAACATGCACATTTTAATTAATGGTAGATAAAGGTTCTTTACCCGTTGATGGATGTGGGTAGACATCACTGTACTTCGTAGTAGCATCAGTAAACACCCTTATGTCATGTACAGAACCAGGCCATCCAGTAAGGACAAACGTGAATCTCATATCAAAGTCACAAAGTGCTAGCACATTTTGTGTTGTCATATTCTTGCGGCACATGTACTGAGCCACCTTATTGTTTGGCACCACACAAGGTATGTGTGTGCCATCCAATGCTCCAATACAGCCATCAAAACAGGGATGGAACCTACGGTTCATTAACCTAGAGTGAACACTTCTGAATTCTGGGTCAATTGGTTTAATGATGTCTACAGCTAGTGCTACCAGACATTTCAATACTTCGTAGAAGTTGTTGTGAATTGTGCCCAACGATCTCTCAAACCTATCCTCAGCTTGCCTAACTGATTGTGGTGCTCCTACTATCCACAGAAACATTCCTAGAGCCTCAATAGAACAACTCTTGCTACTAGATTTCAGTCCATATGAATCAACCAAAAGATCATGAAGTTGATGGAACAAAGTGGGTGTCATTCTAAACATATTGTAGCATTTATTCCTATTAGCAAGCCTCCTCTCTACCCATTGCAGCCCAGATACATCAAAGGTTCTTGGGGGACCTCTACTGCAGTATTTGTCAAAGTGTTCGGCATACATGAGCATACCAAGTATTACCCCCGAGTTGTCATCTTCTGTTAAAAGATCCAACAATTCACCCTGTGTGACATATACAGTGAACATAAGTCATAAAAGCAGAAGGCGACATTCAAAATGTCCATAATTCATACAAACATGATTCCTACATAGAACATAGAACATGCATACGACATAGTTCGTGACGACCATAGTTCAAATGACAACATTGACTACTTCTACTCTAAACCTTCCCATTGGCAACTGCCTTAATGAAAGACATCCTAGCCTCCTTGTCCGTTGTGCCTAGGAAAAAAATCCATGAGACCGTCACTGCAAGTGATTTTGTAGACAGCTATCCACAACTCAGTGTTCTTTTCGTCTACACCACACTCTCTAGCAAATTGTTGGACAAGTCTAATATTTTCTCTCCTCTCATTCTTCTCAGTCATCAAATGGGTTCGAATCATATCGTTCCTCTCAGCTTGAAGCCTAATATTTTGATCCATGAAAGTATTCATGGACTTAACTGCGAGGCTCTTTGACTTCTTGTTTGGGCTAGATGCAGTGGTGCTAGTGCTACTGGCTCTTTTTTGACTATGGTTGCTAACTGGGGTAGGCACTTCATCTCCATCTTCCTCCTCGTCATCAACTGGGATAGGGGTTGTGGCATTAAACCCAGGGACAAAAGAAGTTGAGCCATCAATAGCTACACCCAAAAACATCTGGTCCATCTCATCGATGTATTGCGGCCATCCCCATTTCAACTTCTTCCACTCTGGGTGGCCCTGCAGAACTAACCATAGTGAGGACATGTTTATCTTGGCATGTATGACATCTAAGAACGAACTAACTACCCAATTACCTTAGTGTTATCTTCCCACCACTGATCACTTGCATCCACAGTCCCATCCTCTCTAATGCCTAGTCCAGTGTTTGTGCGTAGGGTTTGAATGAATTGCCAGAATCCCTTCAGTTGCCTAATCCTATTAGTAATTTGGGATCTACCATGCCGCAGGTTGGTTGCTGCATGATAAGTAGCGATAACCTCCCTCATCCCAGTCTTCTGCATGAGTCCATTCACGCAGTTTTCCTTATTGATCTGGTCAACCCAAATTTCACACAGCAAGCTGGTATTCTTCTCTGTCCAATTGGCCCTGTCAGGTTTAACCTAAACCCACCCATAGTGGTAAGCAAAAAAGTATTTATCACAGTCCAGGAGACATAAACCACAATGCAACATATAGCTTCTGGATCACAGGAATCACAGGACATCACAGCAGCACAGCCACGAAATTGAAATGGTTTGTCGACATACCTTCCCACGAGTTTGGAAAATTTCTTAGAGCTCGGCGGCATCTTCGACGTTGTCGGAGTCGACGTCCAAGGTGTCTTCAGAGACGGTGGCAACCGCGGATCGACGACCACCATGGCCCCTGACGCCCATCGCCTGCGTGCCTCGACCACCACCACGGCCCCTGGCTCCGGCCGCGGGCGCCGCACGGCCACCGCCGTACGGTGAGTAATTGGCGCGAGCTGCCGTGGCGCCTCGGCCACATGGAGCAGCGCGGGCCGAGCGTACGCCCAGCGTCCGACTCATAGCACGCACGGGAGGGAGTTCAGCAGATCCGCCGTGCGAGGCGGAGCGATGGAGGCTCCCAGATCCGCCGACGCCGCGTCCATGCGCGCCGCCCCAAAGGTGGCCCCCTCCTCCGCCGATGACGCCTCCTTGCGAGCCAGATTGAAGAAGACCCTCATAGCTCTCCAAATCCGGCCACCCATCCCCGCCGGAGTTGAGGTCGAGGGCGGCCATGCCTATCCTGGAGACACTGCCGCTGCGGGATCCAGTGTAGTACGGGGAGTCGGTGTAGGGGTCGAGCTCGTCGTGGGAGGCGTGTGAATCGGACTGCGACATGAAGTCCCTCGTGCCGGAGCCCTTGCCGTGTTCGTTGTCGTCCATCTCCACCCCGGAGTGGTGCGGCGGGGGAGATCGGCGGCGGTCGAGGCTGCCGTGACCTGGTGCGGCGGGCGAAATCGACGGCGGATCAAGGAAGTCGGAAGCGAGCGTGAGTGGCGGCTGAGGCGGAGCGGGCGTGAGCGCCTGCGGCGGGGGAGAGCGGCAGAGGAGGAGGCGGATCTAGGGAGGAAGAGGCGGGGCCGTGGGGGAGATCGGTGGAGAAGGAGGCGGAGCAAGGGAAGAAGAGGATGGGAATTTTTCTGCGTACCGAGAGAGAGTGGGTGCGACGGAATTAGGGAAGAGAGAGAGAGCGAGCGGGGGTACTGCGCGTCCGTGAGGGGTGATTCGCTTCCCTATGCACTTTTTGGCGAAATTTGCTACTCCAGACTGCCAAATGCCAAATACAAAAAGTTACCATTTTCCCACCCTTGTTTAGATCCATTTGGCCAAAAAGTGCTTCAAAATGGCAAAAGTTTTGCCATTTTGAAGGATCTAAACAGGCCCTACATTTATTTAATTTCTCAAGGGGCACACAGGGAAATGTTACTAGAAAACTCTTCGACTACATTTATTTATTTATTCTCAAACATACCGAATAATGTTTGGGCTCACGCTTCTCCGTTGACGCATGGTTATATGTATTCATGATCAGATTCATCCTTGATTATTTGGGACAATTATAAATTTGTCACTAATTTGAATTGATATTGGAAGACTGTTATAACAAATTACAAATATGTCAACCTGCCATTTGAGTGACATCCTTGCAAAACTAAAAAAACATTTGAAAATGCTCTTAGGCCGTGTTTAGTTGCAAAATTTTTTTGGCAAAAATATCACATCAGATATACGGACACACATTTGAAGTATTAAACGTCAACTAATAACAAAACAAATTACAGATTCCGATTGTAAACTGCGAGACGAATCTTTTGAGCCTAATTAAGTCATCATTAGCACATGTGGATTACTGTAGCACTTATGGCTAATCATGGCGTAATTAAGCTCAAAAGATTCATCTTGCAATTTACAATCGAACTATGCAATTGATTTTTTTGTCCACATTTGATGCTCCATACATATGTCCAAACATTTGATGTGACGGAAAAGTTGAAAGTTTAAAAAAAAAATTTGGGAACTAAACACAACCTTAGTTATTTTTATTTACTCCCTAATGCACATTAACAAGATTAGACAGCGTACTTGCTGCCAGTACAGCAAGTGCAATCTGAGGTTCCCTACGGTACTACGACAAACCCAGATAAAAAATAAAATATTCGTGGTACGTTTTTTAAACTGCTAAACAGTGTGTTTCATACAAAAATTTTCATATCAGATAAATTTATTTTTTAAGTTTGTAATAATAAAAACATAATTAATCACACGTTAATGTCATCTCGTTTTACATGAAACATTTAATTTTTATTTTTAAACGTTCAAACACCACCTAATTCACATGAGATGGGGTAAAGAAGATTTAACAGCTCTCTGTCCAAAACAGGAGCAGTTACTGGTAGACTAGGACTACTGGTACTCCGATAGTGCAACAGAAAGCGAGTTAATGGCTTCACGGGTATTGACTGACCAAGCATGAAGCATCTACTGCCTCCATGGCAAAACATAAACACTTGGTGAAGTTCTAATAAAGATAAAGGTTGGTTTGAAAAGATTTGAACATTACTATTCGTATTTACGGTCAATTATTTTTTTTATTATAAAGACGCATTCATCTACAACAAAACATATCTAATAACTTCGCCAATCTTAAAATATGCAGAACTAATCTTTAAAGATACTCATAACGATAGAATATATGTGTGCGTATTTATTGAGATGAATAGTGCGCTTATAGTGTGTTTCGTAAAAAATAAAAACAAATAAGAGACGTTTGAAGTTAGGAGTATGGTTAGTGATAAGATAAGAAGAAAACTAAACGGACGATAATTGATGGGATAGGTACAAAGTGAAATGCTTGTGTTTTGGCATAAAATTCAAATACTAAAATCGTTTCTATTTAATAGAGACTTCGTTTCTACCAATCTCAAATAAATTAGCAGTGAAAAGAAATGAATATGGTACCCCTCATTAATATCGTTTGTTGTATTTCGTAGGGTCTAATAAATGCATATGTATTCGTCTGATTGACTGTATAACTTATAAAATTAAAATATTTATGTCACAAAATTGTAATCAATACTGGACTATGGTTGTGTTTAGTTCCCAAAAAATTTTTCAAACTTCCAATTTTTCCGTCACATCAAATGTTTGGACATATGTATGGAGCATCAAATGTGGACGAAAAAAAACCAATTGCACAGTTCGACTGTAAATTGCGAGATGAATCTTTTGAGCCTAATTACGTCATGATTAGCCATAAATGCTACAGTAATCCACATGTGCTAATGATGGTTTAATTAGGCTCAAAAGATTCGTCTCGCAGTTTACAATCGGAATCTGTAATTTGTTTTGTTATTAGTTGACGTTTAATACTTCAAATATGTGTCTGTATATCTGATATGATATTTTTAAAAAAAAAATTTGCAACTAAACACGGCCTATATTGCACGAATTATTTACACCATCATGACACAAAGACATACACTACGTATATTGCACGGATTCCCAGGCAAGAGAGGCAACACCTGAAGCCATTTGCCTGCACCTGCATGTTCATGTGTCCGCTGTGGACACCATAACAGATCGATGGATAGCAATTTTACGCACGAGGAAAATGCTCCACTACAGATCAGCTGACTGCTGGGTGAGGTGATGAAACTATGCATCGTGCTCTAATACGGTCCCGTTCGAACATGTGATAAAAGATTAAGCGTGCACGTAAAATAAAACAAATCATTAGCACATGATTAATTGAATTTTAATTATTAAAAACTTAAAAAATATTTATTTGATTTTTTATAGCAACTTTTATGTATGAAGTTTTCACACGAAATGTATTATTTAGTAGTTTGAAAAACGTGTTAACGAAAACCGAGGAATAATCTGATAGAGTTTAGGACGGTAGCTCTGTGCATGATGGGTTGATGTCATGCCTATCTCTAAAAGCTAAGGCCCCCTTCTAAGCAGACTATTTATTAGATTAGTTAACCTATAACATTTATTTTATCCTTATAAACAACTAGACCATCCATTTTATTTTATCCATATTTCATTATTGTACAATGTTAAAACAATAAAAATATAACATGCACCATAAGGAACAGATCTAGAAAAATAAATAGAGTAAGACTTATATTCTTCTTTCTCCTTTAGTCCTCTGCTCTTCTCCTTAGAAGGACTATTCACGTTAGATCCATCCATGTGCACCATCAACGTCCACAATGATGATGGAGGAAGGCAGCCATTGGAGTCTATACACGTGATCAACTGGATGACGAGGAGGTATTGTCATCGGAGTGAAGGGTAACGGTGGAATGAAAAAACTAAGGCAAGGCCCTGTTTAGATGGGACTTTTTAGTTTCTGTCACATCGGATATACGGTCATTAATTTGGAGTATTAAACGTAGACTAAAAATAAAACTCATGTCATAACCCTGGACTAATTTGTGAGACGAATCTATTGAGCCTAATTAATCCATGATTAGCCTATGTGATGCTATAGTAAACATGTACTAATTATGAATTAATTAGGCTTAATAGGTTCGTCTCGTGAATTAGCCTCTAGCTGTGTAATTAGTTTTGTAATTAGTCTATGTTTAATACTCCAAATTAGTGTCCGTATATTCGATGTGACATGGACTAAAAAATAAAAATAAGTCTCTCTCCCAAACACCCCCTAAATGGCGCAGTGCGAGCACCGGTGAAGTTGTAGGGATGAACTGAATATACGGAGTATATCATGGGTGGTCTCTGATAAAAAAGAAAAACCTCAAAAAGTGTTCAATTTGGACTTACCGTCGGGGGCCCGGTTACCGCCACCCGGCGGTACGGCGGTTACCGGCGGTAACCGCGCAAAACCGCGACAAATTTACAAATCGAAATTTGAATTCAAAAATTCGGGCAAACCGCGCGGTTTGGCGCGGTTACCGCGCGATGTGTGACGGGCCGCACAGTAACGGGCCGGCCCATTTTTTTTTCTTTTTCCAATTTTCAAATTTATTCTTCGTTTTGCTCTCAAATTTGAATAAATATTAATTTTTTTTAGAAATTTTTTCATCATAAAACACTACAAATCAAGCACTACCTTCATTTTTTTTGATTTTTTTCTTTTTTAAAAAAAAATTTTGAATTTGGATAAATTTCATTAAACCGTACCGCGCGGTACGGACGGTAACCGCGGTTACCGCCGGTTTTTCCAACCCTGGGCACCATCCTAATGAAGATATGCGAGATGAACGAAGTAGGAACAATCAACAAGATATATAGTGATGATATAACTATCCTTTTAGTCATACTTATTTAGTAACCAAGTACCAAGTCAAATAAATATGACTAGAGGCTGTTTATTTAAATTTTAAATAATCTTCATCAGAATTTCTTTGATAACTTTTAAAAATCAACCTACCAACTTTGTAATCTTTAATTTATTCATTTGTGCCCTCTAACAATTAATGTAAACTTAGATTAACCTATCATCCCGGATACTTGAATTGACATAAGCTTGTCTTTACTACTTTTAAAGGGGAGCCGTCTTTCTTTCATCCCATCCTTCCAACACACACAAAGTAATCACCGGATTAAATATTTTATCCTCAACTATCCTTCCAAGTTTCAATTTTTTTTAATTATATGGGCTTAGCCCATAATAAACTTATAATTACGAGTTTTCAGTCTATCCTTACTTATATGTTCTCATTATTTTTTTAATTATACAAGGTCTGACCTATTACAATATACGGATAGATAGCTATAATCAAGAAAAAGATGGCTTGGATTGTTACTAGAAACTGTTTTGAGGGAGTATGAGGTAGATGACACCCGGCTCGGGCGTTTCGCAAACTGTAAAGGCGTGATCGTTGCTTCCAAAGCTACTCCTACAAAATTTACCGAGCACGATGCACACGCTCGCCTTCCATGGTCGAGGCAGGCAAAACAGCACTACAGTTGGTTAATTTCACCGTTCCTCGCGTTAACTTTTTACCCCCACACCTTGGATTCGCCGATCAACTCTCCCAAGTGCCAAGTCCCAATCCCTCCCCGGCAACCACAAAATTTCTCGATTTCTATTCAAACTAATGGCAATTTTTGAAGCGTCGGTTGAAGCACAGTTTTTATTTTTTACCGATGCGTGGTAAAAAAAATGAGGTAAAAAAGTCCACAGAGTTAGTGGGGGCAGCGGAGCGCAGCACACGCACGCCATCGTCATGGGACGGCCGGCGCGGCTCCCGAGACGGCACGAGTGCACCGCACTGCTGGTCTGGTCTGCTGCCCGCACGCCCAGCGGTGGGGCCCACGTAGGCCACCGCTGCCTCTTCCACCGGTGTATGACACCGGACACCACTCGCAAAAGTAACCGTCACCCGCTCGGTTGAAGTGGAAAGATTTAAGGTTCGGATTTAGGCTTATTGTTTAGGTTTTTAAGTTATTTTTTTATATGTTTTATAAGCAGGGGTTTTAAAACATTAAATTTAATGATAAAGTTATATCTTCACTTTAAATAAGTCAAAAAAATTTCTTCAACCAGCTCTAATATGTAAGAGTGACTTTTGATTTTAAAAAAACCAAACAAAAAAGTTGCTCGTTTGTTTAGGTTCAGACTTTTTTTTTTGTCTTGTAAACTCGTTTACATGCCTAAATAAAGAGGGCCTAAACTTTACTTTACTCCATAACAAATATGAGATTTTCTAAAAAAAGAACAAGTATGGGATTAATTAGTGAGAGCATTTGTGGCAAAAATGGTTGGAATTACTCTAAAATATTTTTTGCGGCATTGATTAGCCAAGTAATGACGCTGCAGTTTTCTTTTTCAGAAGTACACTACTCTTAATCCTCCGGACATACATCTTCTTAATTATGCTCCTACGGTGGTACCAAGACGCTGTTCTTTTCTGATTACGGTGTAGATTATATCCATACCTTTAAACGATACGTTTTATATAAAAACTTTTTTATATAAAAATTACTTTAAAATATCAAATAAATTTATTTTTAAATTTAAATTAATTAAAACTTAATTAATATACTAATGGTTGGCCACACACAGTACTTTTCGCCCGCGCACGTTTTTTAAATTACTGCACGGTGTAATTTTTTGCAAAAAGTTTTTATACAAAAGTTGCTTAAAAAAATCAAATTAATCCATTTTTGAAAAAAAAATTAGCTAATACTTAATTAATCACGTGCTAATGACCGTTCCGTGTTTACTGTACGCACTGAATGGAGACTGCCTAAGACATGCCTTAATCTTTCTCATTAAGTTCGAAAGGGCCCAAGTATCATGATAGTACCGCTAGTGATTAAGATCTGATTAAGCAACCTGATATAATGTTGCATCTCTATTGTTCGTCTTCATCCTCTTCTTCTCAACAATAGGGGGCAAGAAGCCTGCTATGCTCCTTGCACTTCCCTTTTGTGGAAACCAAAATTTGTTCTAGAAAATAAAGAAAGAAAAATGGAGTGTTTTCTGTGAATGTCTTTTTCCAAAAAATAGGAAAAAAACTGAGAAAACACCATGAGCTAAGCCTCGGACGGATCAAGGCGGCGATGAAAAAAGGAAAAAAAAAGAGGGGAAATTGGGGAGGGAGTAGAGTAGAGTGATTGCTTGACGTGAGCTGTGGTTAATTAGCTTAGTGGAGTAGAGTGAGTTCTTCGCCGCGGTCAGAGTACGGCGGCGAGCCCGGTCACCACCTTCCCCTTGGGGTGCGGCGGCGGCGGCGACCTCTTCTTGCTCGCCGCCTGCGGCTCCACCGGGCGCCACGGCGATGGGGATACCACCACCGTGATCTTCTTCGCCTCGACCTCGTCGTCGTTGTCGCCGTCGCCGGCGGCGGCGGCACTGAGCCCCGGCGGGGTCTTGGCGTCGAAGCGTAGCTCGAACTCGCCGGAGAAGCTGGAGAGCGATACCGGAGTGGGCGGGGGCGACGGCGGCGGCGGCGGCGGCTTGTCGGAGCAGCGGAGGACTTGCGGGGAGAGCCACTTGGCGCGCATGTACTCCGGCTTGCGCCATGGCGGGACGTGGAGGCCCTTTTTCCTCAGGCTCTGCCGCGCGGCCTCCGCCACAACGGTGACGATCTGTCCGAGGCGGTCCGGCGTCCCGACGAACAGCGGCGGCAGCGCCTGCAGCGCCGCGCGGTACGCCTTGGTCGACCGCGCCACCTCGAACTCCGACCTGAAGTCCACCTCCACCACCAGCCGCGTCGCCACCACCGCGTCGATGTACTCGTGCTCGCCTGCACAGTTTGCCCGCCCACCGTCGCCGCCGGTCAGCGCCGGCGATTCCGCACACCGTATCAAATTGGGGGCGGACGGATGGGATGTTTACCTGCGGGGTAGGAGGGGGTCTTGTCCCACCGCGACTTGCAGACGGCGGCGTCGTAGCCGAGGGCGGCGAGGCCGTCGGCGACGGCGCGGCGGACGTCGGCCTTCTTCTTGCCGCCCTTGCGGCACCTCTCGGCGATCCTCGACGCGTCGTCGAGGAGGTTCCTCTCCGCCACGCTCGCGCTCTGCACCAAGCCCTGCGACACAAAAGGGGAGAAAGAAAACACGACGCCATGATCACTCCGGCGAGCAATCCAGGGGAAGCGGAAGCACCAATCGAGGCGGGACAAAGTCCTATACCTTTAACGCGTCCAGGGTGTCGCCGGTGGCGGCGGCCGAAGCGGCGGTGGCGGAGGAGTTGGAGGGGAGGAAGTCGAACTCCTCGTCGTCGCTGCCGTCCCCGCCGCCGCTGCCGTTGAAGCAGTTGCCGCAGCGGCCACGCGGAGGCCGCTCCACGGCGGCGGTGGAATCCTCCATGAAGCTGAGCACCATCCGGTCCAACCCCACCGACCCCACCTCCGTCTCCGCCGCCCTCTCGTCCTTCTCCCTCACCTCCCCGCCGCCCAGCCGCTCCGGCGCCGCGGACACCCGCACCAGCAGCCTCCGAAACCTCGACACCCTCGCCGGCGCCGGCGCCACCGTCGCCGGCGGTGGCCTCATCTCCATCCCGCACTGCAACTGGTTCCTCAACTGCAACAGCAACGGCATCGACCAACCGAATCCCTCCCACACTTCCAAACCAAGAATGGCAGGTGCCAACCAACTGATCTTGCCAAGAAGAAACAACAAAGAAGGCGTCCTACTCCTTGTTCGATTGCCGTTCGCCGGCGGCCATCGATCTCGCCGGGGAGTTCGCCGGCAAAGTTCGCGACGACGACGAGGTCGCGAGGAGGAGGACGACGAGGAGTTGGTCGCGAGGTTTTATAAAGTGGGGAGGTGGGTGACGTGGCGTAGTGGGTGGAGAGGACGTTGACAGGTGGGGCCGGCGGGTGGCTCACGGTATTGTCGCCGTTGTGGGGGAGGGGGAGTGGACTCCGTGGGCGACGATGAAATGACAGGATTGCCCCTAGATGGGGGTCGCTTACAGGGGTAGGATTGGGATTTCATGCGCTGATGGAAATGCCCAGTGGTGGTTTTGGTTTTTTCGATAGGGGGTTTTGGACTTTTTTTGGTTTATTATTATCTGCCGTGCCTATATATTTTAACTATTTTATTACTCTATATATATTGAAATAAGTTATATACTTTTACGGTTGTATTTTTTCAAGATATTTTTCCATAACAACGAAAAGAATAATTTTAAATTAAGACATGTGCACTTCCGTTCTAAGAGGTCAAAAGTCATGCCCAAATGATTTTTTTTATAAAAAACCTTTAATTTAATTTTAAAAATAAAGTTTTGAAATTTAAAATTATAAGCCACAACACAAACAATCAAACCCTTGAATTATTGTTTCCGTGGCTTTAGATGCATGGTAACAAAAAAGTGGGCTAACTATTAATCCGGAAGCCTCTTTTATGTCATTTATTATAGAATAATAACTTACTTAATATGAATCTCAAAATTAGTTACACCGAGAAAAAAATAGTAAAATATTTTTATATACAAAACATTGACGGTTTTGTACCAATTAAGTATATTCAATTTTGATGATAGTTCCTAGTTGGTAAGAAAACCAAACATCAAACATCAAATAAAAATAAACCATATGAAATTATCCAAAAATAATAATAATGGATATATCGGTGCTATAGAAGTTAGTGCATTTAAGAACCGTTACACCGCTAATAGTGATCATATCCAAAATTTTCTTACAAAACTCTTGCTAACAAATTTCTCAACTGTTTGATCTAACTAGATGGAAGTTAAAAATATCTTGATTTTCTCACATCTTGCCACATCAGGGTTTGTAAGCATTTTGTAAGAAAATGTTAGTATAGACTTTTCCATATGGTATTGTAATAACTGTCATATTCTAAAAACGTTATCGCTACCTATTTTGATATGTAATAACTATGTTGACGTGAAATTGCTATATTTCAAATGTACCTTTAAAATGATATTAACAGTAGAATAAGGGTTAAAAATGGCATAATCAGAGCGGTTTAATTTAGTCACAACTATAATCCTAATTACTAACTAGTATACTAGTAATCGTAGAACTAGCCTCAAAAGTATTCGTTGGGTTTATTGGTAGCTCTAAAAATTAATTTTTTTGAGGTAGAGCTAGGTTAGACTTAGACAAGGTTATTTGCGAGCCATCTTATTATGGTTGAAGAGTACAAATAGTGGTTTGAAACCATCAATTTGTCTTAAAGAAAGGGATTAGTTATACAACATTCGACTGTTTTCTTTTAAGAAAAGAACTTTCAAATATAACTAATGCTATCTCCTTTCATATTATTATCAATTCGATTTTTTATTTAAACTGTTTTAAGTTTGATCAATTTTGTAAAAAATATAACATTATTTTCAACATAAAACAAACATATTATTAAAATATATTCAATAATACATCTAATAAAACTAATTTGGTATTACAGATATTGCTATTTTTTAATAAATTTAATCAAACTTAAAAAAAATTTGACTAAAAAAGAGTCAACACGATTAATAATATAAAACAGACTGAGTAGTATAATTAGAGTGTAGTTACATTGTAACTATACTATTATATTTTATTTTATTGTAACTATACAATATCCATACTGTAGCTTTTATATGTAACTAGTATAAATTCAGCTAAAAGTTACTCATGGTTGGTTGGCTAGCATGGTGGGCTTCCACACGAAGGGTCGCGGCTCGCGTGGCGAAATTCTCTCCCATCCCTTGCGTGAATCTTAGTGCTATCGGACGGTCCACAAACTAAATGTTTTGTGGAGAAAAAAGTTAGCAGTTTTCAAGTAAATCCGTAAAAACAAACCACAGATTTAGCCTACACACTCTATACAACATATAAAAATATCTATGGGATTGAGCTATATTGAACTGGCAGTATAAGTTACTGTCACACGTCCAAGTGTACACCATTTCTTTAAAGAACTACTCAAAAATTTACTAACTAATTAAATACCAGGACAATGACTTATTTGACAGTGATATTTTGATGCTTACGTACACAAGCCAACTCACTTATTGATATAAACAAGCAAACTCTCCCAAAAGCTATAGTGACGACTTTATTAATATTAAAATATATTTGTCTAGTTTTTTTAATATGTTTATAAAGTTAAGATAGTCTTTTAAAGATGCTTATAGAGATAAGATGTGCGTGTGTATGTTTATAAAAATAAATGTGCGCGTTACGAGCGTGTGCGTTTGTACTGTTTCTCGAAAAGAAAAAAAAGCTACAGTTCATTCGGGCCTCGCTGGTGGGCTCTACACTCCCCAGCTCGCTTTCGCTTATATCGGGCCGATTCGGTACACATGGCGCGGTCTCAAGAAGCCACGGACACGGCCACAGCTGTATTGCGCACGGGATGATGTGCCTTCCGTGTGCAGTAGGGATCGGCGGTTTTTTCCTTGCCAAAACAGACTCTTTGAAATGTATGGCCCCAGAACACAAACCGTTTTGATCCTTGCTTACAACTGATTATAAGATAATAATTTATACAGTGATAAAAATAATTTGTACGTAAAATTTTTATAGGTATTCTTAACGACTTAAAAAAACAAAAGCTAAAAAATAAACTATGTTAAAAACATCAAAATAAAATTTTAAAATTCAAAATTTGACATTAACTTATAAGCCATAAGACAAACGATGAGGGATGAGGCTAATATTTTTAATCAAGTTTCAAAAAAAATATAAGCTAATATTTAAAATTTTAACAGAATTTGATCGTATTGTGTTGGGATTCAACAAATATTAATGAAAAAGCCAAAAACCGATGACTCCCCACCTTGCATCGAGAAACACTTTCCCTTTGGTGAACCGCCCCGCAGAAGCGCACCGAAGAGCGGCGATGACGTGCTCTCCCAGATCCTCTGCTCCCACGCGTGGTGTACGTGTCCACATACGTCGCAGGGTCTTCTACTCTGTTTAGTTCATGCTTTCATTTGGTACAATTTTTTTTTTTGTCTTTTGGTAGCAGCACTATCTCATCTGCCTTGCTGGGATGGGCAGCGGTTGGATTGGTTTTGCAAGGTGGTCTAGGCTTGGACTTATCAGCTACAACACCCCATTTTGATTTCAATGCATGAATGAATGGATGGATAGCATGATATATTTGAGTGTTTTGTATAGGACTTGTGAAATATCAATAGCAACAACCTTTTAATACCAATTACAGTTGTTCCGTTGATCACTTGATTCAAGCAATATATGGCCTGGTACTTTAGTTGTTTCCTATTTTGTTCGAAGTAAATGATTAACTTTGTTTGATGATTTATACATTACTCACGGAGTCTAAATTAAAGAATCCTTGGTTAACTACAAAAATCGCAAAGAGTATGGTTTGAACGTATTTGTCCAAATTCGTTTTCTTAATGCATATAAATTGCCCCATGCGTTTTCTTATTCCCCTTGCTAGTTTTCATCCATGGATGCTTATATACTATGACAATATGATTTTGATTTTTATGTTTTTTTTCCAATGGAACTACAGAGAAACCGTCGCATCATTATGGTCGCCTTGTGAATATTGTTTGTCCCTTTCCACTTGATTGTTCTCTGTAAGGTGTCTGCTTCAGGTAGGTACTGGTGCATGCACAATACATCTTTCGAGAAAGGATAGGAGAAATCTAAATTGCACCAAACAATCATTTCTAGTACTACCTGTTACTTTTATCTTGATCAAATTTCCAATATATAGTTTAATTATTATATATTGTCAATTGTATATTTTATCTCTCTCCTTTTTTATAAAAATTAACTACATTGTCAATATAATGATATCATGATATGGAAGCTTAGCTTCAATTCCCATTAATTTTGCATATACAATTACCAACATATGAAAATTTGAAGCATGTAGTAGTTGTTTTCTTCTATTTTCTACTACTTGAATATATCAGGGTCTTTGTTTCCTTAGATGATATTTTTGTACTTGACTTATTTGTTTCCATGACCGCTAAAATCACAGAGTTGATAATTGGGAGAATGGGGCCTAGCTAAGAGTGGTAATTTGCACCTATCTGCGGATACAACGATTTGATTCTCTGTGGATCATTCACTAATAACTACTATTCCTTGTCCCTCTGAAAACCGGTATCTTAGACTTTAGAAAACCCATGGTTTTGGTTTGATATGCTATTATGTTGTATACCCAACTAACCAAGCTAGACCTTCTCCTTAATAAGGTTGAGTTCTTTTCAACAACTCGAAACAACTTTCATGTTTTTCGTTAGCATATTTTTTAAACTACTAAACAGTACTGTGTTTTGTAAAAAAAAATTCTATATAGAAGTTTTTTTAAAAAAATTATTTTTAATTAATCATGTGCAAATTATCTGCTTTCTATTCTTACTTGCTAACAGCTTGAGCGAACTGAACATTCCAATTGGGCCTAATTCTTGGATCACACACAAGGCATATATTTTCCTTATCTGGATGGTTTGTACCATTAGGCCTTCATATCTGGACTTTTTGTACTTCTAGGGTTGAGAAGATGTTTTGGGCACAATGTTAAAATTTGCATAACTAAACTAACTAAAAAAAATCCTTAGTCCAAAACAGAACTATATCATGATTTTCTCAAAGAGTAAAGCACATAGAAGGCGAGGAATTAATTGACGGCCTAAAGATACTTGACTGGTAGGTTCATCCTGCCATGATCTCTCCATATACTACATTGCTTATTTTGTGCAGGTAGGGCGTTGCTTCGGTACACCTCTTCCAAAAAGTTTACTAATTTCATATCAAGGTAGTTAATATTAGGTGAGCGCAAATCTGGATGAAGCATATGACAACATTTTAGATTGAAGGTTAT
Source organism: Oryza officinalis (assembly GCA_008326285.1). Lineage (NCBI taxonomy): Eukaryota > Viridiplantae > Streptophyta > Magnoliopsida > Poales > Poaceae > Oryza > Oryza officinalis. The sequence goes on from BDMV01000007.1 coordinate 10,336,272, forward strand.
ATATAGATATTGATTTGTTTTTAAAGCTAATTCAGAGATTTGCACTCACAAAACATGCACAGCACTGGCTTGCTTTGAAATTCATAGACTTTATTTTAAAAATAAGTGTACAAAGCACACTCCACAGTCCACAGTAGTATAAGTGATTTAATTTGAACAATATATAATCAAACATGTTAAACACTAATCGTTCCTTTTTTTTAGCAAGGACACTAGTATGCATTCTAACTCACTAAAAGTCACAAATTATAGAGACAACACCTCACTCACACTTCTTTTTCTCGTCATTATTAATGGATAAGCAAAAGGGACAATGATTTAGTTGTGTAACTTCTGGCTTTTCCCTTGATGACGTGTGCTTAATTATTGTTTGATGGGTATATGCTGCATTGGTTAGGCGATCACAGCCTAAAATGATTGGACAGTGGAACTGCAAAATAATGTAGTAGTCTCCCATCAACTACTGGGGTAGGTGTAACCGTGTAAGTCATCGACACTGCCCAAGTTTGCCCCATAAAACAAAGAGGAAAACAGGGAATCTCTAGTAATAAAAAAAATGCTAGAAAAATATACATATTTCTTTTTACTTGAATCTAAATCCCAACTATAATCCTATCCAACTATTCACTATATATTATATTCAGTTCTGAGAAAGTTGGGTGTCTGTCCCACCAATTTATGTCTTATATATTTTTCTTTTTTTTGAAGTATTCAAACTCATCAGTTGTGTGCGCAACTAGAGGTTGGAGGTGTAGATGTAAACCATTTTTATTATCTTAAAAAATAGTTTGAGAAAGTCTGCATGAAGAGAGTATATATCGCCCATCACTATAAAATAGTTTAAAATATACGTTAGGCAATTCATGGAACTTAATTACCTGATAACACGAAAGGTAACTCCCTAATATAATTAGCATATCCAAAACCTCCGAAAAGATAATCCCCAAATCAATTTTGCATGTATATGTCGCTTTCCATTCGTGTCTTGCAAATATTATTCAGTACCCATTTTAATTTGTAACTTAAAGTTACACTATACGGACCCCTTTTAATTTGTAACATAGTTCGAGTCAACATAGTTTTGGTATCATCAATCGGGCGCAAATTTTTCGTCAACATAGATTGACATGGGAGATTTGCTTAACTCTAGTGCAAGTCCTAAATTTTAATAAGATGCGAACATGCCAATCAGTTTGATCCTGCAACTGACGAGATGAATGAATATTTTGATGACCAAAAAACCTATCGATCAATAAGCCGATATAAAGATATTAGTCGATTTCAATAGGATTTTGACCAATCGGCTATATGTCTAATGTAAATTTTGAAACTTGGATAAATAATAATATAAAGACAATCGGCTGATGGTAATATAATAAGATAATGAACCAATCGACCGAAATAAATGTGATAAAGTAGATATCCAATGAACCAGTTAGCCGATATAGATATAATGAAGCAAATGTCCAACAAACCAATCGGCCGATATTGATGTAGAATATTAGATATAGACTTGATGGTCAAAATATACATTGGTTGAAAGTCCGATGCTATTAAATCCAAATGATTAAGTAATCAATGAAACTTTTACTGTAATCGGCTAAAACCAACTTGTATATAATCCTTATAAGCCAATGCAACATTTAGATAACTCCTTAGTTGAAACCCCGATGAAACAATGATTGATGCCTACTGACTTAAATAAATCTAACTTACAACCACAACCCCATAGGTTGAACCGAATCGATGCAATATAATGTTGATAATTGCATGATAGATTTAAGCAAGTCGATATGGTACCGATCAAAGTGGTTATGCATTAAATTTAATTAAGATAATAAAACCATCAAAGAAAAATTTAATACACCAGATAAGATCGGCTAACACTTCGATGAGACATTAGTATGAACTTATCGGCTTAACAAGATTTAGATTATGAAGAACAGTTTAGTAGGTCGAACCTAACCGATACAGCATGAAATTGTATATAATAATCTAATACTCAATGAGCCGATAATTTTGTCTAATGTGATGGATATAACGAATTCATCTAAAACAACATTATGATTGTAGAGATATATTGACTAAGCCAGAAGAACAGACCTAACCGAGACAGTTTCAACTAAACCGATGCGTCAGTAAACACAATGCAATTAAAAATAGAATCGAGATATCAAGTAGACAAAGATACCGACTGAACTACAACAATCCAAGAGATTAAAGCGATGCGGTCTTGAACAACACCCATATGGCTGATACAATTGCCAGGACCAGCGAAACTTAGGGCTTACCCTTTCACCGAAGATCGAAGCCGATGTAGCCCTACGTCAGGTGCCAAGTTTTGCCAGTAGTAAAAATCTCGAAAAAGAGGGTGGCGATACACTGAGAGTAGTTGTTTTGATTGAGAGATAAGTTACAGGGACTCCGGGTGTACATATTTATACTCATGGGTAGATACCAGTTCTTATTGGACACGATACAAACTTTTCTAAAGATAAAAGAAAAAACATAAGGTCCTCATCGGACATGATACAAACTTTCCTAAAAATAAAACTTTTCTAATTAATAGATAAACTTAAGCTGCAATGCAATAGTCTTCACGATCCTTCTTGAATTCGGCCTCTTCTAAATAAACCTTCATCGGCTAGTTGATCTCTTCCCTTAACCGAATCCGTCAAGAAATCTTACTAAATTTTGGCGTTAACAATAGGATTTGGAAAACTCCTATCATTTGAATCAAAGGAAAAAAAGAAAAATTTTCTATAGAATTTCAATCCTATAAAATATCTTCATAAAATTTTTTGATTTAAAGGGGCCTACCTATGGCCAATTGCCTGTCCACGTGGAAAGGCCCCTTTGAATCTTGTGGACCAATGTGTCACCATTAACTTGTAGACAGTTTAATTAATGTAGTACAAGTTTGGCACATTCTATGACCACATCTTGTTAATAATTTACACCAAATCATATATTTGGGGAGTTTAGCTTACACAAGTACGCCCATTGATAATAGTAATTGATTATTATTTATATTATCACATCCATTCGTGTAGTAATAATTTAATTTACATATTTTTTTTGCAATTTCACGTAGGACATTTTATTTTGAGCATGCGTGACGTATCCATAACTATAGTTTAACTTTATGGTAATTAATTTAACTCTGGTTTGATAGAGGTGTCATCTCTAGTTCTCTACACATGGTTTGCCTTGTCAGGTTCTGAGTAAGGACGTTGTCGACAACTGGTTTGCTAATCTATCTTAGGAAACTGAGAACTTTTATTGTGATCCTGCCGTCATTGGCGTCATGCCCTGGTAAAATAAGCCCTTATCCGAAATGATCTGCTTCTGCTTGATTGACTGGTTTCTGGATGAACTAACTAACTGTAATATCGATGCATAAACTCAAAATGTTAGTTTGTTTAACTTATTATGAAGTATAATGCTCTTCATAAATTCGACCAATACATTATAGTTACAACCCTATCTATTAGCTAAAAGCTGATTATATGCCACAACGGCTTATTAGCAATAAAAATTAATTTGAGTGAAGTTTTTAGCGACTTAAAAGCTAACGCTACAAAAAGAACTATGTTAAAAATAACCTAAAATTAAGGCCCTGTTTAAATCCCACGCCAAATTTTTACACCCTGTCACATCGAATATTTGAACGTCTGCATGAAGTATTAAATGTGGGTAAAAAAAATAACTAATTGCACAGTTTGCGACTAATTTGCGAGACAAATCTTTTGAGCCTAGTTTCGCAATGATTTGACAATGTGATGCTACAGTAAACATTTGCTAATGACAGATTGATTAGGCTTAATAAATTCGTCTCGCGGTTTACAAACGGATTCTGTAATTTGTTTTGTTATTAGTCTATGTTTAATACTTCAAATGTGTGTCCGTATATCCGATGTGACACGCCAAAATTTTACACCTCTGATCTAAACACCCCCTAACTCAAAAAATTAAATTCTGGCTGTGGATGATTTTTTATAGGGCAAACAACGAGGCTCTAATATTATTGTACTCCAAAAATATTAAAAGGAACTACTTGAGGTGAGTAGGTAGAGGATCATAGGTTGCACCAGCAAGAAAGGCATATCGATCACTGTAAAGATCATTGTAACTTACAAAGTTACAAGCATGTGTGCAGTTCTTCAAGTGTTCTAAGGCCTAGCAGTATTAATTAGGATCTATGGTATAGACATTCTGAAACCATAATGTGTTTTGCAGAACATTGTAAATTCAGGCTAGCTGGGTTCATAGCAATCAAAGGAACTATATACATAGATCAGGCCCTATAATTTAAAACAAACTGAACACCTTGAGAAGAGAAGGTAACGTCAGCCACAGCTTACTTCCAAGGAAAAGGAAGACAATGCTATACTGCTACCTCTCTCATCAGTCAGCAGCAATGTTGCTCTCATTAAGATTTTGCAAGATTTAGATCAGTTTAGTTAATACGAAGAATCACAACAATGAAACATTGTTTTTTGTTTGTTCAATTTGATATAACATAAATGATTTTTAGTTTCAGAAGGTAATGTTGCACTAATAAAAATTAAGGTATAGGACTTCTTCCTTTTTATACCTTTCCTTTTCATACTTGTCCGAAAAGCATCTCTTTCAATGAAATTGGCATCGCCTTGTGCCGGTTCGTTAAAAAAGAATTTAAGGTAAACTTTGGTTAATGTGAACCCAGTAAGTACCAGTTGGTTACTGAAGTTATTATTATTCTGGATGAATATATTGGATACTTGAGTGGTTGAAGAATGCCTTTCATATGGTCAAGCCCTACAAAACTAGAGTAGAAGCAAGTGCATTGTGATGATTGGCAGAGAAATTATTACACTAACCATGCACATATACAAAGGCAACACTAGACATGTAGAGTGATTTTCCTCTCAAAGAAATGCAGTGTAGTGATTTGGTAGGGAAATCATGAAGGATGCATGCATGATTTGCCCCAAGAGCCTTTTCTCAAATGAAATAGCAGTACTATAAAAGTCATGAAAGGTCACTTTCATTTGCACTTAATAGTGGGGTCACTATGACTATAACATGTCCTGGGCCCACATGCAGTGTGGCATGCAGGACAAGAAAGGGCTAATTGAATGCATCATAGATTGTGAGCTCCACCAGCAGGCAGATGATACTGCTAGCCTTAGCTCTAAAGAATGCTTCTACTTTCTTCTAGGCTTTGTCACCTTTCTTTTGTCCTTTATTTCCATTTAATTAATTGTCTTATAATTTTGTACAAATAATAATTACCTCAGGTATGAACACATGAGTCAATAATAGAGTAGTGTATCCATGACTACTTTAGAATATTGTATCCATGAATACATAAACTGAATTTGCATTATTGCACATTTCAATGAGTCAATAATGGAGTGTAAACTTGTATGGTGCCACAACTTTGATCTAGCAAAGTAGCAAGTATGTTTACAGTGGTGGATATCTGTTACCAGTTACAAAATTTTCAAGTGGATAATCAATAAACCCAGAGAGAATGTACAAAAGAAAGAGGATAACAATGATTCCATTTCTTTTTTAGGTTGATCTTGATGGAGCATAGGTTTTGCAACCACACAATATTACGCATACACGTATAAGCGATGAGACCTATCTATTTTTCAACATAAATAGGAATATACCGGGAATTCAACATTCTAGATGAATGGGAGAACAGTGGCCTCACCAGCCACACACCACTTTCACTTCACAAAATGTAAAATTATTTTTTTCACCTTCTCCCTCATGAAAGCAATGCCTTTTTGGAGCCTTTGTTTGATTGCCACAAAGCCATCTGCTCCCACGCTAAGCCTTTGATAGGGATAGAGGTGATGATGATATCTTATAGGGGATAATGAGAGGTTTATGGTTTAATTAGTTACAGATGAGGAAGAGAGAGAATGGACAGCTTTGTGTCAAGTTAAAGTGTCTATGTATGTTGCAATTCATGTCTTCTTGCAAATGTGTCTGTGTCAGTGTGTGTGGGTTTGATGTATATGGCTTAATTTCTGATCTTATCTTCATGGAGCCATTAGATGTGGGCTTAGTTTCCTAGGTCGGCTGTTTGGTTCTGACTTGAGAGTGTTGGTTTTGTGGCTAAAATGCTAAACTGGTTGTGTCATCAACTTTTTCTATGAATGTCTACATGCCTCCATATGCATTTGGACAAAAACTCAAACATGACAGCTATATTATCACTATGGAAAAGTACTCTTTTTAGACCTTAAAGTTGATCATATATTATTAATTGTTTCTTGCATGAATGCCATCTAAATAAACATGGAAAATTTGACAACATATACTATGGTGCCATCAATCACCCTACAAAATATGCAAAAAATAATTAATAAATATGCCATCAAGGAACATAAATCTCAGTGTTAAATTTGTAATTTTCCTCAGCATATGTATATTACAACTATTAATAATATTGCTATACTCCCGACATTGCCAAGGGATAAACATTGTGAAACGGCATGGATAACATTGTGATGGGACCATTAGATTTTCACAGAAATGCATGAAAACTTTATGCCTTTAAATATGCTAAAAAACATATACATAAATTAATCATGGCTCATCCCGAGCAGGGTTGGAAAAACCGGCGGTAACCGCGCGGTTACCGCGGTTACCGCCCGTACCGCGGGGGTACGGTTACCCGTACCGCGCGGTACGGTTTAATAAAATTCGCCCAAATTCAAAAATTAAAAGAAAAAGAAAAAAATCAAAAAAAATAGTGAAGGTAATGCTTGATTTGTAGTGTTTTATGGTGAAAAAATTTCTCAAAAAAGAGTAATATTTATTCAAATTTGAGAGCAAAACGGAAAATAAATTTGAAAATTGGAAAAAGAAAAAAAAATGGGCCGGCCCGTTATTGTGTGGCCCGTCACACATCGCGCGGTAACCGCGCCAAACCGCGCGGTTTGACCGAATTTTTGAATTCAAATTTCGATTTGTAAATTTGTCGTGGTTTTGCGCGGTTACTGCGGTTACCGCCGTACCGCCGGGTGGCGGTAACTGGGCCCCCGGCGATAAGTCCAACCTGATCCCGAGCAACTACTCGTTTTGCTTTATTGAAAGGTTAGCAACAAACTAATAAAATAGCTTAGCCACTACTCGTCCAAGTCAAAAAATATATATACCATTTTCAAATGTATGTACTCCATCTGTTTCTTTTTATAAGGCATATAGTTTTTCTCATCTTGTTTCAAATATAAAGCATGCATACCAATTTGTTATATCTGGTTTTCCTTGTTTGCCCCTATTATTGCAGGGTCTCTCTTTATAAAAAGTATCCAAGTTTGTTATAACAAAAAGATTCATATGGAAAAGGTATTGTCTTTAAAAAAAAGAGTCTATTTTACTCGCTCAAACTATTCTTAATCCCCTAAACTAGTTTTGGCTCATTTTACACTCAAACCATTGAAAACAATCCGTTTTACTCCGTAGCCATATTACTCTCTTTTTTCTCTATATAAATTGTATTTTGCACTTAAAATTTAGTAGATGATAGATGCATTATAACTTACGTCTCAACATTTTCTAAATTTATTATCACTTTTTACATAGGTTGAAAGCACCAAAGACTAATTTAAACAACAATATTTTAAAATTCAATCAAACAGTAATGGAAACAATTAAAATATTTTTGATCTTTGATAATGGTGTCATATCTACGGCTCTCAAATATATGACTTGTATAAAGAGGGAAACAAAGACAAATGTTATTAAGAGTAAAGCGGGACTATTTTCATCAGTTTAGGGATAATTAGTAAGGGTTAAATAATTTAATTGAATAGCTTGAGGGAGTAAAATAGGGCTGATTATATGACAAAACAACTAAAACAACTTATTAGTGTCTTAAAAACTAATTTATGAGTAAAACTTTCATATATATCCTTAGCAACTTAAAAACTAAATTACAAAAGTATCTATGTTGAAAATACATAATATTAACTTTAAAATTAAGTTTTAAATTTTAAATTTTAGCAACGATAGATTTTTTTTTAGGAAAACGATGAGACCTTTATAGTTATGTAGTATTTTTTGGATGTTGGTAAAAATATTAGGTGTCATAATCAAAGTTATGTCTTATTTACTTTACAAAGCCAAAAACGATACCCTTTTGTGCCCGAGTAACACGCGAGACACGTCTTAAGCTCCCCATCCTTTCTCATGGACAAACCACGCCATCGATACTATGCAATACGTACCTCCAAAGAAAGCAACTTATAAACTACGTGATTCATCGTTTGCACGCGTGCGAAAACGACCATTTAATTTGCCGGCAAAGAAGCTTCTATTTCATGACACTTACCACTCAGAATTAAAGGAGCACACGTTCTTTTTTAAAAAACAAAACTTTGACTGTCGCTGCAGAGACAGCTGGTTGTTGTATGTATTTCGTTGCGAGGGCTGACCTGAAATAAGTTTTCTAAAGGATTTCTGTTTTTGAATTTTTTTAGAAAAAAAGTTTATTTTATTCCCTCAAAAGTATTTTGTTGGAGCAATCTCAAACTATTTTGGCTTATTTTACACCTAAATATTGATAATAGTTCACTTTACCCTACAAGGTCATAATGATATTTTTTTCTTGTTCATCTTTCTCTATGTAAGTCATATTTTACACGGAATAATATGCTCTATGTACAAGAAACAATATTTATTGTTTAGGGACATTTTAAGGTACTCGAGAACTTCAATTTTGACGTCTCTTTCAGACTGGGACGACGTAAGAATAATTAATGGTGGAGAGATGAACAGACCATAAAAAATATCTGATCACTCTTCAGGAAGAGCTAAAACATTATGATTTCCTAGTTTACAAGTATGTACCACTATCCAAATTTAATTGTCTTTGCACTTTGGCCACCTTTGATTTGTAAAAAAAAAAGAAAATTTGAAGGATTTTAATCCTAAAGGAAACAAATCCCTTTAAACAAAGAATTAAATCATATTCTTTTGTTTAAAATTTTTATGGAATAGACAACCACATAGAGATTTTACAGAACGGTTAGTAAGCGCTCCAACCTCTTTGTTGAAACTTTTTTCTGATTATATCTTTTTAATCTGATTAATGCGATTTTCATGTGACTTAATTGGACGACTATTTCTATATATTTTCTTTGTTTTGTAATCTCTGTCTTATACTTATATTTTTGTTAAAATCCTATGAGTTTTTTATTTTTCATTTTTTTAATCTTACGTTTTAAAGGGAGTCTTAAATTATCTCCATAATTTTGACTATCATGATACTTAGAAATCTTCTTATAATGTATTTCTTCTGTCTCAATATATAACTACTTAAAATGAGATTAAACTCATACTAAAACTATGAATCTGGACATATCCTAAAATTGATCTAATCTGTAGTTGTTATATGTTGGAATAAAGAGAGGACTAATATCATTTGTCTGCATATAAGACGTATTCAGGTTTTCCACTCTTTACTACTTAGATCGGTTTATGTGTTTATATGAATATAGCTATGAATCTATAAGTGTTTGTTTAGATAATTAGATTCAACAATCAATGAAGTTCCTTTTTAACAGATGCAGTAGCATTCAAAAACTATTTAAAATAATGGCTAGGGCGACATCCTACAATCATAAAAACAATAATTAAGTACGATAAAAAAAATCTAAATCGATCGATAAAAAGGACCAATGACCATGGCTTAATCAAAAGTCAAGAGCTTGGGTGTTTGGCAGCGGTTGAGACGAGCAGCTGACCAATCTTGAGGACAATTCTAGAAGCAATACAATGAGACGTACGGCCCCACGACGTCTACGTGTACGTCCGTATATGTCGACACCTCGTACGTGAGCTGTTGACTTGCTCATTTTTGACAGCCTAGTAAATTGATTTACTTTCTCTAAAAATTAATTAGCTAGTCAAAGATTCACAAACTCACAGTAACCAGAGTAAAAAAAAAGTAGAGAGAGAGGCAAGTTGGTTATGCTACGACTAATAAGCCGTAAAAATATTAATCTTAATTCAGTTTATTCGATCGCACATGTATTTTACTTTCCTGCGATTTCGTCCCAGCTTCTTAGAAAAAGTTTAAACAAAAGTTAATAGTGCTCGGGCATCCTGCTCGTTGTAAATGGGCCCAAGGCCACCAGCCAAATGGGCTGCCAGCTACAGCTAGCTAGCATCCAATGCGGAAAAAGTCCACTTTTAAAAAACATCCCTTAACTTTGGATTGAATTCTATTCACATCCCTCAACCGCAAAACCGGATATAAAACGTCCCTCAATTATCAAAACCAGTATAATCAAGTCCCTAGACGGTTTTAAAGGGCGGTTTTGTACACGTGACGCTTACATGACATAACCATAAGTATAAAAGAATAAAAAAATAGTAGAACCATGTGCTTACATCAGCCCTTCTTTCTTTCCTCCTGATCTATCTTGCTCCTCCCTCAAACCAGCCGCTGCCAGCCAGCGGCCGATGAGGTGCATCAACTAGCTCAACAGCTTCGAGGAGTTGAGGTGCTGAAGCAGCACGAGCTCACGGAGCGCAGTTGCAGGGTTGTCTTCCTCATCGTGCCGTCCATGACATGGACAACGATGTGCAAGTTGCACGGGCCACGAGAGCACGTCGCGGCATGCAATGCCGCTGGGGTCGAAGAGGAAGCGGAGTAAACGGAGTCGATGTGGAATCTCACCGACGGTGCTCCTCCCTTCAAATCTCGCCGCCCCCGAGCTCCACCACCAAGCCACCTCAGTCAACACCAACAACGACGGTGTTGTGCTGGTGCTGCTCCCAATGTAGTAGGGCAGGTGGATGGCTAGAGTTGAGACTGTCCCCATCGTAGGCGTAGCCGTCGTCGAGGGCCGCTCGCACGACGACGTGGGACAGACGGACGATAGCGATGAGTCTGGCGGTAGCATGGTGTGTGGCGGGTTATGGCCCCACCGGGGAGAGGATGAGCTCATGTGCTCCGTCTTCTCTCCAGGTGAGGCTTCGGCGAGGACACAGCCTCCCCAGCACGCCCCAGCGGCACCGCGACCACCCCCTGATAGGAACCCACGAGAGTTTGATGCCCGATCTTTCAATGAGAGGGGTGGATAACTCGATTGAGATGAAGATGACTTTCACGGCCCGACTACAACTGTCCAAAGACACTGCGCCTTAGCAACCGATACACCACCTTCAATGGTTGTCACGAACTTGTGGTGCGCGACAACCCAGCCACGAGGGCACCCATCTTGCAAGCAATCGAAGAACAAGTAGAACAAGCACTTAATTGCTAGATGAAGATAAAAGTTTCACTAAGAAATCTCAATATGGCAGGGTTTCGAAGACAAACAGACGGCGGTTTAGCTAACACGCGCGCTGCATGCAAGTAGCAAGATGCTAATTCTAATCAACAAAACCCAATAGTTCTTGGCGGCGGCTAAAGGTATAAAAAGAGGAGGAGAACAACCACAGGGGTCTTGGGGTTGTGCTTTAACCCTAGGATGCGTCCTTAATGGACCTAACTTGATACACAGCCCATTGGGCCCAAATAAGGTGACGCAGCACCTTTGACAGAAAAGAACTCGGTAGTAAAATGATGATTGCGGCCATTCCAGAACAGATATGAACATGAGGTCGGATCCATTTGAAAGTAGACTTGATAAGCTTTTCATGAAGTACTCGTACGGCCAAATCGGAGTTCGCATGAAGTCGTGGCGGTCGTCACAAGTTCGCGCTGTCCTGCAGTCCGAATCCAGGCCGCGCGAATCCTTTTCCCTTTTGATCCTCTCCATCATTCCTAAGTAAAATAAGAGTGCATGCGTCTCCGGGTATAAATAAGATGAACATGAACTCAAGAATAAACGCACCTGATAATTGGGTTGACATGCACGAGCACGGGTAATAGGACCATTAGGAGGTTGTACTTGTGGAGACATGGATGTATCGATGGTGTTGATGTCCTCATCACTCCCTCCACCTCCTTGTCCTCGTTTTTGGTGGCTCACTGGTGCACCCGCGCCCGGTGACTCCTCTACCTGCTCAGCCTGCGAGCTGGCACGACGGCTGGCGGCGTGCATGCCTGGCTGTTGTAGAAAGAAAGAAGGCGCCAGGGCATCGTTGGCGGCAGTGGCAGTTGGCTCGTCGTAGCGGTTGGAGTCGGAGTTCCACGTCATTGCGGCGGCGGTGGTTGTGCTCTTGCGCTCCGCGCCGCTACTCAAGGACGACGGGTTCGGCGACAGGGACGAGGAGGGGGGGCAGTGGCAGAGGCAAAAGAGGAGGCGCGGCGGCGACGTGCGCTGACGAGGAGGACGAAAGAGAGAAAGAGAGAGAGAAGGAAGGGAGGGAAGAGGGGAAAGAGGAAGGGAGAGAAGTGGGGAAAGGGAGGGGTGCTTACGTGGGTTCCACTGATACGTGGGTCCCATAGTTTTTTATTGTAAGTGTCACGTTAATGCCATGTAGGTGCTATGTCAGTCGAAACCGCCGTTCAAACTGTCTTGGGATCTTATTTACACTGGTTTTGAGAGTTGAGGGACAAATATATCTGATATTGCTGCTCAAGGACGGATTTTAGACTCGGCGACAAATTTAATGGACCTAAAGTGAAGTTATTCCCTTCCAATCCTGCACTCACATGGGCCAAGTCCCCAAGCATGCAGTCCGCAGCATGGTCTCTCTCTCTCTCTCTTTTCCCATTATTCCGGGGCATCACATTAGCCAACGAAATCTATACTATACATTACAACCTAGTAAATACATCATGCTCAATATGCAAACATAACAATTATTAATACATCCTAAAACCTAACAAGCAAGAATGTCATATTAACCTACTTAGTATCTAAATCTTAACATATAAGTATAGTAATAACATCTATAACTTTTTACATTCTAAATCTTAACACACAAGCATGCTAAATCATTATTTCTTACATCATTCTCATAATATTTCTACCCAAATCCATCCATCATTTCTACAATATTTAACATATATTTATCCATATATTCCACAATAAAGCACAAGATATCTTCTAGTATATATATCTAAAGTTCAGTCAATTATTACAAAGTTCAGCTAAAAGCTACAATCACAATCTGCAATATGACAAGAAAACTAAAGGTCATCAATACGGAGGTGTAGTCTAGCTTCTCTGCATGAATCTTGAGATCATGAAGATGAAAATCGGGTAGGGACAGCCTGGCGGTGGAGAAGAGATGGATGGTAGGAACTATCTCAGCGACGGGTGGATGGTGACCCCAAAGATGTGAGGTGGCGAGGAAGGGGATATAGTGCAAGAAAGGGGAGCTCGAGCTAGATGCGTCAGGCTTTGACATGGTGAGACATGCATTTTTGCCTTACTTAACGAGCTAAGCTCGAAAGTGGACAAGTATGCTAAAAAAGTAACACTGGAAATTTTAGGTTTCATATAGTAAGCGTGTGTATGTATTTGCCTCGTGTTGCAGATGCGACGATGGCAGAAGCATACAGATTTAGAGAAGGACTCTTTCTAGCTGAGCAGATTGGGTATCATAAGTTTATTATCCAAACAGACTGCTTGCAAGTAGTGGAGGCAATGCAAGATTGTGGATTCTCAGCTACAACGTCGGCGGCAATTTTTCATGAATGTCATATGCTTAGATTGGGTTTAGATAATGTTATCATAGAGCATTGTAATAGAAAGGCAAATGGTGTAGCACATGAGTTAGCTGGACATGTTTTCATCTCAAAGAATTCTTGTAATTGGATCGAATCCCCTAGCTTCTTGCTAAACGTTCTAGCGAACAATGTAATTGTGTTTTCATATCAATAGCACCAAATGGCTTTTAAAAAAGTAACATTGGAAATTTTAGGTTGTAGTAAAGTGCATCACAACCATTGTTGGTATAAAATAAAACTCTGGAACTTTCGATGATGTAGAACCGATTTTGCCAAATTAAATTGGCCATAATATGTTGCATGCGTGTCATGTGTGCCTTGTAGGATGCTCAGTTTATGTTGTTGTGCGAGAAAAAAATTATAGCAGGCATTAGAGTAAATTTTAATTTATTGAACCTAATGTTCTATGTTTACAGTACAGAAAAGTGACTTGTGACACATAACATTTTTATGGTCTAACGGTTCTATAAAACCCACCTTCATTCAAATCTCAAATAATTTTAGCATATTTAAAACAATATTATTCAAAGGAGTTTAAGAGTTAAATCAACCTTCTTACTAAAGAATGAACAATTAAAATTGATAGATGTGGGTTTCTATGTAACTTCGACCATAATCATGTCGTTCTAATGTCATGAACTTAAAGTTTTATAAATTTTGGGTCGAATAAAGTCAACAGCGTTCATGTATTCAAATACAGATCGAGTACAATGCATCAAACAGTTAATATCGAAGTTTTAAAACGAAATCTAATGGTGTGGAAGGAAGACAATCTGAGAAGGGTACAGCTCTCAACAGATGTTCAATCCCTATTAGCGTAAAAAAATGATTCAATAACTCATCTGATCATCTCATCAAATTCAAACCACTGGAACCATGGCTTGGCAGGTCAAAAAAAAAAACAAATTCTAAGCTGCCGTCGCCATCGGCATGCATGGCGATGGCATCATGGCAGCTGGAGCACCGGACTCGATGTCGCCATTGCCATGCATCTTGCAGTGCACCTGCATGGTGGGCTTGGGCTTGGGCTTCACCTTGCGGTGGTCGGTGATGGCAATGGCGACGTCGTTGGGGAAGAGGCTGCGGAGCACGACGGCGTGCACGACGGTGGTGGCGAAGAGGCACCCGACGGTGAGCGTGGCGGCGGCGGCGAGCGCGACGCAGAGCGCCCTGGTGAGGCGGGTGTCCTCCACCTCCGCCGCGTAGCGGATGGTCGCGACGGCGGCGCTGGTCATCGGGAACGTGTACGCCCACCACGCCAGCGAGAACCTCACCCCGCTGAAGAAGCTGACGACGCGCACGGCGAGCGACGCGTAGAGGAACATGGCGACGAAGTAGGCGAGCCTCGACCCCAGCGCGAACTCGCCGGCGATGGCCGCCCACGCCACGGACGCCATGCTCGGCGTCGCCACGAAGAGGAAGAACACCGGGTGCAGCTCCCTCGGCAGCGCCTCGTTCGTCGGCAGCCGCTGGTACAGCGTCACGAACAGCACGCCGTAGTGCGCCATGCCAACGGCGAAGAAGAAGACGGCGCCCTCCCTGAGCCCCATGGACGCGCCCAGCAGCGCACCGACGAAGTTGCCCACGACGGACAGGTGGTTCGACGGGTTCGCCACCATGGACAGCCGCCTCTGCCCACTCGACATCCACTGGCCGTAGATCTTGAGCTCCAGGCACAGCATGGGCGCCATGAGCGCGTACCAGAGCCACGCCGGCAGCCCCGCCGTCGACGCCGCGACGGAGCGCGGCACGCCGATGGCGAGGAAGAGGCAGGCGATCCACGGCGCGAAGAAGAAGTTCACCCTGACGGGGTGGAGGTACTCGCGGCGGACGGCCTCGAAGAAGAAGACCACCTTGCAGGCGTAGATGGCGGAGACGGCGCAGGTGAGCGCGGCGGAGAGCCACCACAGCACAAGGTTCACGTCGGCGGCGACGTGCAGGTACCTCGTCGGCGGCGACTCCGCGATCCTCTTCCACAGGATCGCCTGGCTGCCCATCCCAAGGCAGATCCCGAACGCCGACACCGGGAACCGCAGCAGGAATGGCCATGTCCTATCCACCGGCAGCACCAGCTCCTCCTCCGACTGCACGAGTTGTAGCTTACTTTTCAGCATTTACTTTTAAGCCGCTAATAATACAGATATGAACTTTTTATTTACGAATTATTTAATTCTGGTTGCTTCGTTTATTTTTTCTATAGCTTATCAACTGTAACTTACCCTGAGCTGGTCTAGTTCAGGGCCCTGCAGGGCAGCGAAGAAGCGGTCAACCTCGAGCGTGGACACGGTGCGAGAATGGTGGTGACTATCCATGGAGGCAACGGCAGCATCCACGACTTGCCCTGTAGGTGAAGGGATGTCCGGGCTGACGCCCGCTAGGTAGCTAATTTGCCTTTCGAGTTTCCCCGACCACGTCTTGAACGAGTCATAGCGCTTGTCTCGGCTCATCGCCCGGCCGCCACCGGGGGTAGACGAGGGTGATCGAAACATTGTCTCGTCCGTGAATCGGCCGCTGTTGCTTTGCAACGTTGGTGATCGCTGTTGTAGCCTTTGTGTCACGTTCGCCATGGCATGCCTCCGGAGATCTGTGTCGAATGAGTCACCGACACCGGCAACAGGGGCGGCAAAGCCGGTTGGTGTTGCCGGCAGGCTGATGGACACAGCCTGCTTTAACCCGGAGGAGTCCGGTGAGTCTAGCGGCGGGAATATCACATCGCTTTGCTGTGGCACACGACCATGGAGCGGCGGCAACTGCAAAGGAGACAAATGATGGCGATGAATCACCTACCCCCTTCATGTTCATGTCCACCATGCCAGAATTAATGGATCGATCAGTCTGAGTCCGAGGTGACTCACAGGTGCAAGGGATGTCATGTTGGGGCGCCGCAGAGGGTGCAAGCTAGCTGGACGGCGTGAGTTTGTGGTCATGGTGTCAAAGCTGGCAAGGTCATTGGAGGCCTCAACGTTGGCAAGAAGCGTCTGCCCGTCATCTAGCTTGCCGATGTTGGCCTCCATTGCCTAGGTGTGACCTACACCATACACATAAACTATTGAGTTGCAGACACCGATTAGTTCAACAAAAAAACTCAATCAAGTTGACGAGTGAATACTTGTACTCCAACACTCCTCTCTTTATATTGGAACACTCCCCCTCAGGTAATGCTCCCTTCGGTCTCAAACGTGGAATAGAAATAGGTTGTAGGGTTTTATTTAATTGTGCCATCCAGGATTTAAACTTAAAACATCCGGCTCTAGTACGTACCTTATTGAGTTGCATGCACCAACTAGTTCAACAAAATCTTAAGTTAATGAGAAAGATGGATAATTCACTTATATTCTAACACAAACAAAATTCCAACAATAGTTTTGCTAGGAAAATTGGAAAAAAACCCAATTTGGAGCAAATCCACGAAATAATCGGTCTAGTTATGAACAGCCTAGTGGAGACTTATCAAATAGCTCAGTATGAGAGAGTTGCACACGTAACTAATTCAAATTGTTTACATTGTCGGTTAGCCTTAGGATTTGTAGTTGAACTCTTATTTTAGACTATTTTAAATAGAGAGGCACTATCTAAGATAACAACATGGCTACTGTAGCATAGACAAGAGAACGACTGGCGGCCTAAGGATTGTTGATTCCTCTTATATGTGGTAATTATGCAAGTTCGGGGAGGAGAGTTCATAATTAGTGATCCTGGGATGAGGGTTTTGGCTAAATCTCTTTAACAGATCGTTTCAGTATCATCAAGTTTGGACCTCCTATGACGCTCTGTCATGTTTAGCTACCGATGCTACTGCTATCGGTCACATTTTTATGTCGGTAAAAAGAATTAGGTATTTGACAAATAACGCCTTTTTATGTGAAAGAACTACTCTTGAGGCCAACATATATTGTTTCGCATGAGGTGATACACAACAAGCTAAAAATAAGGGATCAAACAAATAAGCATTATTTCGAAGTAGAGTTCAGAGAAGCGTACCAATGAGCCTTCCTATTTGAGGTGATATCGATGCTGAAGAAAGGCTTCACTCGTCTATGAATTCAATGGATTTATTTCCAGGCGATTGAAGGGGGCATGCATCATGACAAGGAGTACTTCAGAACTTATAGAGGTATGCCACTTGTTTTTGTTCAACTTGGTACGAGGTGCTCTTGCTGCGATAGTGCGGGCATTAATAGATATGATTGTACAACTGATGAATTAGTCCAACATTTCCTTGGATCCTCATTTATCTTCAATTTGTAAACGTCCTGTCATTTTCATTAAACCTTTTATAGAGATATCTGTAATTCCTTAAGTCTAGTGGAGTTAGATGTTGGTGTCTGTCGTGTTATTGACCTTGTTTCCTTGCTTTTTCTGACGAAGTTGGAGTCACCCGATTCGATGGTGTGTTGACATTGATATTAAGTTGTTGGAAGCAGTAGCGCTCCCACATTCAGTTATCCGGGACCCGGGGTCACAGGACCCTGGTAATTTATCCAATCCTAACTAAAATGTGCAATTTTAATTAATATACTAGCTAATAATTAGATAATTACTATGTATTGGACCCCCGATAATTTTTGTTCTAGGTTCGTCACTGGTCGGAAGTGAGCGTGGAGCCTCATTTCTGTCTTGAGCTTGCTAGTCCTATTTAGGAAAGCTAGGTAGTGAGTTTGTTGTGTTTAGGGTTTTAGCACGTTTTTCTCTTATCAACTATTTATTGTGAGGTTTGCTATTGTTTTTCTTAAAATGAGACACTTTTCTTATAGCATCAGTAATCAATTATGGTGATCTTTAAAACAAGGGCAAACTAAGTTTTTGTTATATTATTGTTTCAAAGAACTACTATGTCTTGATTTAATTCTTCGTAATGGAAAATTTAGGTGGGGAATCTCTCTCCTTCGATGATTTATTTTTTATAAAAAATAAAAATGAACAAGGATGAGGTCAACGTTTTTAAAAAATCAAGGTATTAATGACGGGGATTGAAGAAATGGACCAAATTAGATGAGTTTAGATGCTTCACTGTGAGCTTTGATCCTTTCAACTAAAATACAAGCTGTATAAATTAGTGACGAAAACCTAATAAAAGCTTGTTTGATTTGTGTAATCCGGAAAGATGACTAGAAAACTTGAAAGAGCAGAATGTTGGACGGTTTGATGATCAACGTTTTTGAAACTGGTTTTTGCAAAATAAAAAAAACACATGGTTTGATTAAGGTTTTGATAATAGGTTTTTGTCATGGTTCAGATTAGGTACGTACATAATTAGATGGTTAAATTTCTTACATTAGAATATGTTTATTCAGGTTTAAGTTTTAGATTTGATGTATGCTTATATTTACATTTAAATGTTCTTTGAGCGGTATACGATGGGCTCATCGACAACGAACTCCCTACGACTTTGTCAATTTCGATATACAAGCTTAGTTTCTTGGAAGTGTTCTAGGTACTCCCTCCGTCTCAAAATATAAAAGATTTTAGTTGGATGTGACACATCCTAATACTACGAATCATCCGTTTTAAAATATAAGCATTTTTACGCTTTTAAAGTTATAGTTCAATATAAGCATTTCTCTATCTCTTCCTCATCTCAGCCAATCATATTATCTCTCAGTTAATTTTTTTCTCATCTTAATCAATCACAATTATTTCTTACTTTAACCATAATTTCTGTTAAAACTACCAAAAATATTATATTTTCTAACTTTTTTAGTTTAACTATGATTATAAAAAAATATAGCAGCATTACCGACCCAAAAAAATATATAAAAAATTTAATTATGTTTTAATAAAACTAATTTGAGGATACAAACAAAACAATTAAATATTAAAAAAATAAAATTAATGTTAAAAAGTTCTCTAAGAAATGCTGATGAAAAAAGATGAGAAGCTTGGGAAGTATAATTCCTGTTTTGGTTTCACAATTCTTGACGTTTTGAAGAATGACACAGTCTCCAAAATATATATTTGATTATGATTTTTTATTATAATATATTCAATAAATAAATAAATATTTTATTTTAGATAGTATTTTACTAATTTATATACGTTGTTTTAGTTCTTTTAAACTAAATATTTTTAAAGTTAGTGATAGTTAAAATTTTAAAAATTTGATTTCAATCTTGTTCAAAACGTTAAGAATTATGAAAACAGGGGTAGCAATCAGCGAGAAAAAGAACACGTCTAGGTGAAGCCCTAGGTCAATGGATCAAAATGTCATGAGGTGGGCATTAATACACAAAACGTTAATGAATTTGGTCAATTGCAGTGTGCATTATTAATACGTTTGGTAGACGGCTGAGACTTGAGATTTGCAGGAGACTCGTAGAAGTAGTCGTAGTCCACGAGAAAGTCATGACGAATACCTCCTTCAATTCGAGTGTTCGACTCGATCGACTGCAGATCAATTCATCAATATAAGTTCGAGATTCATCGATGAAACATCCTCTTGCGAATAATAGAATCGACCCTTTTTCTACGCCCCTAATAAAGTATTTTACTCCCTCGTTCTCATTTACTTGACAGTATTGAGCAATGCGATTTTAAGTTGACCATGAAATAATTATAACATTTTGATGAATAAAAATTGTATAGTTATATTTAGCATGCAACATATTTTGATAATATAATATATAAGAAATGTTTGCAACATTATTTCTGAGATAAGTGGTAAAAAGTTGTGGCGATGTTAATTTTTTATTATGAAAAGTATATGTTAATAAGTACTTGTTCTAAGATGTTTTAGTTTTTTTTCCTGTCAGATTTCTTTGAGTTTTAACAAGCTCATAGAAAAATATAGCAACACACCAAATTAATTTTATTAAATTTTTTATTGAATATATTTTTAAATTGCACTTGTTTTGTGCTGAAAATACTAAATTTTCTATAAATATGGTTGGACTACAAGAAGTGTAGAGTTTTCAATAAATATGGTTGGACTAAAAGAAGTTTGACACTGTAAAAAACCAAAAATATCTTATAATTTAGAAAGTTTCAAAACATCTCATAATTTAGAACGGATGGTTTCGAACGGAGCGAGTATTTAAAAGGGTTTTTAAGGCCCCTTTTAAAAACGGGCTATTTGGTAGACTTGGGGAGACTAGCAGTAGCAGGAGATTCATGTAACTCGTTGCAGTATGCATTAAGATGTTTGACATACGGCTGAGGCTTAAGATTAGCATAAGAATGTCATGACTACCTGGTCAAACCCTCTTGCGAACATAATTCTCTCATTTTTCACACCCCAATAAAATATTCTATGTCCTACTTGTGGGTTGTGACAGATGCCAAATGAACGTACCAATGCAAAAAAACTATTCATGGCTACGTCAGATCAACCAATACCTGAATACCCTGCATACATACATGTGGAAAAAAAAATGTAAATATTTTACTCAAAAGGTTAGTCACTAGTTTGGCCAACGTCCACATGAAAGTAAAACTCCTCAGTTCTGAGTTGACATGCAAGGAGTATTTAAAGAATCTTTACCAGCTCTAGCAAGGAGTAATTTCTGATGAGGAAAATTCTTATATAGCTTAAACAGAAGGGTTTATTAGTAAATACATAGCCTAGAATAGTAAGTGACAGAGCAGTGCATGGTCTTATACATCAGGCTAAATAGCATAGAGTTTACAACGCGCTGGAAGTTGCAGCATTATTGTTGTAACATTCTCTGGTTCTGTTACACAATGGAGAACCAACGAATAAATTTCAAACAAGAAAACTTAAGATGATGTCTACTAAAGCCGTGTTTCGTTTTGGGCAGAACAAACAAACACGAGAGGGGAGCTTGATGATTCTCAAGGCACGTTCATGACCTGGATGGACTGAAGCATGTCGGAGAGCGCGATGACCAGGTCACCCGACTGGATCATGCCCCTGGCCTTGAGCAGCGAGAACGTGCGGTTCAGGTTGCTCTCCATGTCGTCCGAGAAGCTGAGGCGGAAGGGGATGAGGCCCCATTGGAGGTTCAGCCGTCTCCGCACAGATGTCGAGGTCGTGAAGGCAAAAATCGGGCAGTCAGGACGGCACCGCGAGAGCAGTGAGGCCATGTGACCAGTCTTTGTGTAGACGAAAACAGCATCCACCTCCAATTTGTTGGCTGCAACTCAAAATAGTTGTGATTAGAACTAGCCCAGATGTGCAGATGGCTTAATTCGGTAGTCTGAGCTGATAACCATGGCAATGCACAATAACAAAAAGATGTAACAGTGAAAAAAACAATTCGTATATACAGTAGCAGTCACTACAACAATAGAAGTAGAGTTGGCAGTGGCTACCCATTTTAGCAGCCGAAATGCAGATTTCTTCTGATATTTTGTCTGAGAAGGAAGATGAAACATCTTTAAGTTCAAGTTCCTCATGGCGCTTCTCCTCTCTCCACCACTTCTCAATCCTTAGGCTAACACTCCGGAGGACACTAAGAGCTTTCTCTGGATATCTCCCCATTGCTGACTCGCCTGAAAGCATAAGCGCATCTGCACGCTGACGAACTGCTTCAGAAACATCAGCAACCTCGGCCCTGGTGGGCGTAGGATACTCAATCATCGATTCAAGAAGTTGGGACGCAACAATGACTGGCTTGTTGAGCTGCCTGCACAGTTTAACTATCTTTTGTTGTATTGAGGGGACTTGCTCCAAGGGAATTTGTGCCCCCATATCCCCTCTGGCTACCATGGCACCATCTGAAGCACGGATTATCTCCTCCAAGTTCTTCAAAGAGTCAATGCTCTCAATCTTTGCAATGACTGCTATATCACTGATAAGTGACAATATACAATAAACATAAAGGTCAGCACAAAGGAAACTAACATTTTGGGAATGCAATGTCTAGCTTTTTTAATAGAAGTACAAGTAATCTTTCTTGGTCTTTTCGGACATATAAACATTATACCGATAAATTTGTATGATCCATTTTCTTCAGCCGTCTAAATGCATGCACTTTATTAATCATGTTCACTCTTCTAGAAATAAAAGAATACACATGAAAGCAACCTAAAAGTGAATGACTACACTACTGCAAATCTAAACTAGAAACAGTAAAAAAAGTTTATATTGATTCAGTTTTTTGTTTGAACAGGTATGGAGCAACCAAGCCAATCTTCAACACATCAGAACTTACTGCCATAGTCCACTTGGCTCTCCTACAAATCTAAAATAATGAATGGAGAAACTAACAACAAAGAGACCACATATCTGAATAAAAACCAAGATTTTTGGTGCAAAACAGTTGACACTGCAGCAAGTTATGGCTGACTCAACATTTAAGTAATAACTAGTTAAAAACAGTACATTCATACTAAGCTGATCTTCTGAGGGGTAGCTGACTGAAAAGCTTACCCAACTGGTAACACACAATTGGACAAGAACCAGAAGCAGCAGATGCACAAGAGTTGGATGGTTACAGAAATATTAGTCATACATATGGTGCCATCAGTTCAACCATCAAACCATGTACTTAGCAACATGGAGGTATGAGCTCAATCAAGAATAGAGTATTTATACTATCTTACCTGCCACGGCTCCTTGCAGCTATATAGCTTTTCAGATGGTTAATTACTTCTGCAGATTTGACAAACGAAACTGCAATAAAATCTACGCCTTCAGAAATTCCAAAGTCTATGTCAAGCCAATCCTGCAGAAGTTGCAACAAAATAAGAGTCATCATTTCTCAACAACATAACTCTTGATAACAATCCATAAAGCTTTCTAAGAAACAGATGATGGACTTTTCGAATATATGATCATTTCTCAACATCTTAACTCTTGATAACAATCCATAAAGCTTTCTAAGAAACAGATGCTGGACTTTCCGAATATATGTGGATATGGTTTGAGTAAACCGGGTATTTCATTTGGGCTGACCTCAGTAACATGTAAAACATGAACTGTTTGTGCAACAAAATGACATAACCATTCAGCATAGTTTTGGATTACAGGCTTGCAGCAACAAATTTGCCATGGTAGTGAATTTACCTTTGATGAAATGGTAGGAAGCATAGCGTTCCTCTCACGGACAATACTACCATCCCGCCAAAATGTAAGATTGGCACGTGGCAGCAACAAACCAGGATCTGTGCAACGACACTTGACATCTGGCCCTAATTTCTCAACCACCTCAAATCGAGCCATGCCACCATCAACAAGAAGCTCATCACCAACTCTCACATCTGTGTAGTATTCGGGAAACACATTACAATGGGGAATAGAAATATAAATAAGACCAACAGAAGAGATCTGCTCTTCGGAAATAACCTTCCGCGAAGCCTTCATAGTTCACATGAATAGTTCGTTCTGGGGGAGGTGCCTCAAAAGATCTTACACTAAATGTCCATATTTCTCCATCCTGTGAAATCCAACAAAAGAGAAAAAAAATTAAAATAAATAACTATTAGAAGGGCATATTGCCACCAACAAAACCCCAAGATGAACCAATAAAAGGTATGGCTAGAAAAGGTAAGTAATTTTCATTGGATATGACAAGGAGGGTAAATGAGCACTAGATAGGGGTCAAGCCACTACTAATATGATTCAAAAGAACAGAATGATGCAAGAATCTTATTTTTAAGAGTAGTGAGCCAGTCACACTAGAAAATTCATTAATCTGTGAGATCATTTCATGGTTCATTGAAAAAGGTGATACAGAAACTTTTGTGCATTGCATATTGTTAACTTCAATTCTTTACTGGAGCAAGAAGAGAGCTCATGAGTTTCAAACCATTAGTTAGTCAAAATATAACTCAAACTACAGCTGCCTACATGCTTCTGCTGCATAAATATAATAAAGAAAATTCAGATGCGGTGTTCTTTTTTCAGCTGCGAAGCAAGACCTATACTATAGGTTACACCATTACAGGGATAAGAGCTTGTTAGGCCATGTAAAAACACATACATGGGTGGCAATTAGGCCAAACTAACTGTGTTTCTCTGTCAGCGTGGACTATGGATGAAAAATTGCAGAGTAATCAGTGGTTAACAAGAAGGCCAGCACTTGGAATGGTTACACGCTTAAATAGGTAGTTAATTTAGCTTGTCAAAGGGTCTATAAATGGTAGTCCCGTAAGGGGTTGGAGCACTTGCTCAAGTGAGTTTATGATGTGGCTCTCTTATGCATCTACCTAAGCATCTCTTATATTCACTGCAGTAGAATCTGGACATTTTGATGTTATCACGCAACTTGCGATAAAGTTGCAAAATCCAAACTGGTATCCCCACTCCAGGAAATATTGAGTGCTAGTAGCATTTCGTGGCAGAATATTCCATAACAATGCTAAATTCCCCCCTTACTGTGCAGATATGCACATGAACTCAAATCTAAATCTACCGAGTCACGGTGTCAGGACATCTTATTTCATCTTCTTTCTCCGAATTCCAAGACGAATAAAGCACACATTCCTCAGTAGTAGGATGAATTCACGTACTGTACTTAGTAGTACCACGCACGCAGTACTCACGAATCCCATCGAATTCATGAATCATGAAAGCAAACACTAGCAAGGCGGCAATGCCAAGGCAGAATCCAGCGGCGGCTAGCTCACCTCCGCCTTGGCGGCCGCGGCGCCGCCGAGGTCACCCATGTGGATCTCGCTCCCCTCGGTGTCCATCATGACGGCGACGGCGAACCCCTTCTCCTCGTTGAGCCTCCGCACGGCGCGGATGACCCCCCGGTGCCACTCCCGGTCGCCGTGGCACATGTTGACGCGCGCCACGTTCATCCCGCCGACGGCCAGCGCCTCCAGTTCCTCGGCGCCGCAGGTGGCGGGGCCCACGGTGCAGACGAGCTTGGTGCGCCGCGTGCTCCGGAACCCGTTCTCCCGCAGGTCGGCCTCCGTGGCCACGTCGACGTCGATGTGCGACGACGAGGACGCGGCCGCGGGAGGCGCGACGAGGATCCCGTTGGGGTTGGGGAAGTCGGCAGCGCTGTTGTTCCCGGAGCAACTGCTGCAGCCGGCCGTGAGTCGGGCGAGGCGGCGGCCGGGGAGGCGGAGGCTGGTGGGCGGGAGTGGGGCCCACGTGGAGGGCTTCCTCGGGGCGGTGAGGTGGAGGAGGGTGTGGGCCGCGGCGGCGGTGGCGGTGGTTGCCATGGCGGCGGCGGCGGCGGCGGAGGCGGAGATTTTTACGGGGTTTTGTGTTGAGGCGTTGGATTTGGGCGGAGATTGCGAGGTGAAGTGGGAGAGGAGGGGAGAGAGGAGGCTGCTTTTGATGGCGTGGAGGGTGACGTGGCAGGAGGACTGGGCCACGTGCGCGACTGACCGAGTGAGCTGGCTGCGGCACACTCCGGTCCGTCGCGTGTTTGACACAGGGTAAACCAGACGGTTCACCAATTTACTCGAATTTCATCCGAAGATTCCTCATACCATTCGGTTTGGATCAAAAGTTTGGACAAAATTAACTGTATTTCCTGAAATTCGTCGTAACGCTAAGCGGTCTCGCATTTCACAGAATGCAAACCCAGGAACAGGCTTGCTTGCCAACCCAGTAATTTAGGAACAGTAGTTTGTTTGGACAAAATCCAGAATTCCAGTTGCCAGTGATTCAATCTAGTGCCATTTCAGTAACAGCACGAGCCAAGACTTCTTCAATCATTGACAGTAACGAGTTTGGCTAACTGGCAAATTCGTTCCAGTCATCACAATGGTACCAGAATTGAAGCACGACCACATTTTTCCTCAAATCAGTACAACCACAAAACCAACTGCAGACTTGATTTAGGCTTGCAGGGCACGCCCCCTGACCAGATATCACACCAATACTTGAAACAAACTCAGCTAACCAAAACTGCAAATAGAACAAAAAGAAAAATAACACTGAATGGTATCAGCACCATGGTGACTGGGCAAGCCTTCCCATGAACAATATGATACCACGATACAAGATCACCGCATCAAAATACAGAACATCATAGAGGAACATGAAGTGCAAACATAATTTAGATAGCTGGTCCAAACCACATCATACTCTACTAGTCTCAAAATCCCACAGATAACTTCTTATGGAGATGTCCAGGTAAAAACAGAATGGTAAATCCTTGAGATAAGATCCAGTAACACTGCTACTCAAAACTTAAACAAGACAACGCTCACTGCGTCACTCCAAGCCACTTCGAGAAGTTGTCGAACTCAGCATAGTCACTGTCTGAGATCATGGTCTTGTACCATGCCTTTCCAGCAGCCTTAACCTTAGCAGCCTCCTCCTACAATGAAACAACAGGAATTCAGTTAGAATAAAAGGCACCAAAAGATTCATGTTTTCAAATGGTTGAGGACTAAATAATGACCCCAAATAAAAAAAAAGTAATGGCCAAGAGACAGCAAACGAAACACTGATGGCAGGATAAACCAGACAAGGAGAGAACAAATTAAGATCAAATTAAATAAACATGTAAAACAACAAACCACGCATGATAAATAAAAGACAGCTAAATAATATATTTCAAAACTCTAATGCCAAGAACAGCTAAACATTTCACCTCAATGGACAATAAGGTATAGCTCGAACGGGACACATTTATATTAGTAATATTGTATGAAACAATAAACTTAAAACACATTGAGACATACTTTCAAAGAATGAAGGAACTTGCACAGCTGTATGTTATCATGGATCAATTTACGCTTTTGAAGACCTCTAGTGACACAATGTAACTTTTAAGAAAAATAAGACAGACACTGAGCTGATACAATGAGGTGAATAACCTAGCAATAAACTTTGCTTACAACAAAGATCATGGCACAAAATACTACTCAACTAAAGATAAAGCAACAAGGACATTAGAAGCTTTCTTACTGACTTTTTCTACACAATTGCAACAGATAGAAAACAAACAGAACCATGCATATTGAAACGAATTTACCTAACAGCAAGATTAACACAATGTGGTATCAATGCTTATATGTACTAACAAACTAATAGCTAAAGAAGCAACTTTGCAGCATAAACAACAATTACAGGCTAACTAAACAAATTAGAATGACATCTAATTTGTTTTCAAAGCAGTCTAATGCACAAAGCAAACATCCACACAGTCTAAACTTTAGATCTACATAACTAATCGGATCTTCTAAAAACTACTAGTCATTTCATCATAACTGTATCAACAAAATTGTAAGGGAGAGGAAGTTATACCGGGCTAAGCTTGGTCCTCTTGGAGTCAAGCTTCTCCTTCCTGGCCTTGATGCGGGCAGCCTCAGCAAGGGTTGCCATCTTGCGGGCGGTGCCGAAGTAGGGGTTGAGCTTGAGCACAGCGGCAACATTCTTGAGCGGGTTCTTCCTCTTCACCCTGCGCTTGACCTCCTTGTTGAGGGGCTTCACCACAGACTGAACCTCATCAGAGTTGATGATCCTGCCAAGATCAGCATTGGCCATCTTGGGCCTCGGCAGGATGAAGCCCTTCTTCTTCAGCGAAGGCGCGTCGAAGGTGCCGTACACCTCCTCAAGCTTCTTGAAGGCGCTCTCGGTCCAGATCACGAAGCGCCCGAGGTGGCCACCTGGTGCGAGGTCGAGCAGGTTGAGGCGCTCGACGTTGGCGACATCCACGCCGGGGAGGTTGCGGAAGGCCTTGACGATCTTGGATCCCTCGGTGCCGTAGACGATGAGCGGGCCCTTGCGGTTGATGTAGCGGCGGTTGCGCATCTTACCCTTGCCGGGTCGGATGCCGACGGAGTCTTTGGCCTTCTCGGCGTCGGCGTAGGCGCCAACCTGCTTCAGGATCTTGATGGCCTGGGAGGTCTTCTCGATGGACTCGGCGGAGTCGGAAATGACGAGGGGGAGCTCGGGGACGGTCTCGATGCGGTGGCCTCGGGCGAGGACGAGGGACGGGACGGCAGTGGCGGCGAGCGCGGAGGCGACGGCGACACGGCGGAGGTGGACGTTGATGCGGCGGTGCCACTTGCGCCATGTCTTGGTCGGCGCGAACATGCGCCCGCCACGGCACATGTTGCCGAAGGCTCCCTGACCGGCGCGGTGGGTGCCGCCGCCGGGGACACGCGGGATACGCGACACGGCGCGCCCGGTCCCCCACGACTCCGCCGAGGTCTGGTGGCCGGCGCGGCGGGAGACGGCGTAGGGCTGGCGCTTGTTGCAGGAGAGCAGCCTGTGCACGAAGCGGACCACGTCGGGGCGGAGCGCGCGCGGAACACCTCGGCGAGCGAGAGGTTGCTGCTGTTGTCGGTCGCCATGTCGCCCTCCAGGGCCTTCACAGAGACGAGGGGGCGGGTTTGGGTGGCCATGGCGGCGGCGGCGGCGGCGGCGGCTGCTAGGGTTTTGGGGTGGCGCGGATGTGCGAATGGAGGCGGGGCTTGAGGGAGAGAGGTTATATAGGTGGGGGTTGCTAGGGTTTGTGCGATGGGGTTGGCGCGGCGAGATCTGGACCGTCGGTTTGGATTTGGCGGCGTGGATTTGGTGGGCATCGAGTGGGCTGGGCCTTGTTGTTCGATGAGATGGGCCGTCGCATGTTGTGGTCAGCGCAGTTGTTTCTTTGCTTTGGATTTTCAATTTAGCCCATATGTTGAAGAAAAAAGTCAATTTACTCCCCTGAACTATTTCACTGAGCACTAAACCCCCTAAACTATTTTTTTAGCTCATTTTACACCCTGAACTATTGAAAATGGTCCACTTCACTCCCTTAACACTATTTCTCTTCTTTAGTTCTCACTGTATAAGTCATATTTTGCACTGAAAATTTGGTAGAATATAGAAGCATCCACAGCTTATGTCTCAACATTTTTTTTTGATTTTTTTCTCACTGTTTACATAGGTTGAATGCACTTCAAACTGATTTAAACATCAAAATTTTAAAGTTCAAGCAAACGCCATAAAAAAATTCAAAATATTTTTGAACTTTGGTAATGGTGTCATCTATGACTAACAAATTTCAGCTTAAAATACAACTTGTATAAAGAGTAACAAAAAAGATAAATGTTATTAAGGAGTAAAGTGAACCAGTTTTAATAATTTAGAGGATAAAATGCGCCAAAATATAGTTCAGGGTTAAGTGATCCATTGAATTAGTTTGGGGAAGTAAAAGGACTTTTTTCTATTTTGAAATACAGGTCTCGCTGAAATTTCACGGTTTGATTATTGGGAAGTTTTGCAGACTTTTTAGTTGAAAAAGGAAGGATTTCGAGTTGAACATTGAACGCACTGCTGTTTGAAAGTTCATTTGTTGTACAGTTAAGAGTTTCAAGCCCTGTTCAGAAAACAAATTCATTGGCCATGTTTTAAAGTAAGAGTAAATGAAAAACAAATGGTTCTATATTTCATAAGGATAAGAGTAAATTTTTTTGGGGTCATCTTTTGTTACCGATGTTTCGTTTTGGACTAACCTTTAACCAATGTTTTTACTTTGGACCGATTAATCTTATCTTTATTTTACTTTGGACCACTTTGACTCTCTTCTCAAGTATATGAACAACCTTGAGTACGTCGGCTCCTATTCGTCAATAACCCCATAGTTGTATGTAGACTGTTTCTTTGACATATGACAGATTGGATGTAGATGGATAAATGAGTTGAGGATGGTCCAAAGTACCGCAAAGGTAAAATTACTTGGTCCAAAATGAAAATATTGGTTGAAGGGTGTTCCAAATCGAAACACCAACAATAAAAGTGACCCAAAATGAATTTACTCTAAGAATTAAATCTCACAATGTATCTTTGTACGAAATTCATCAAACTGAATTATGCGGACAGTCTCCCACTCTTGACTCTCCGTTTTATGCAACAATATAGATCCAGTAGTAGTAGTTGAAGCATCTAGGCCCCGTTGTTAATTTTGGTAATTAATGACAAACGCTAATTGTGGACTAACGATTCTTTTGAATTACACATATTTGAGTTAGGATCACACAATATGAGTGCATGGATGATCACCGAGAACGTTTTTCGATGGTGCAAAGCGAAAGGATTGAAGACGGTAAAACTAGCGGTTTTATTTTAATTGATCAAGGAGTTTGGGCGATCAAATTTGCTAGAATTTATTTATAGCTTTGCCATACTATCAAGGGGGTAATGACCTAGTCAAAGAGATGATCAAAATGTCACATTAGGTCATTTGCACTTAAGTCTTAGTTTGCATCTTTAATTCTCTCCTGTTGACTGTCCCTGGGTGGTCTGACTGAAGTGCTCTACCAGGTCTGACTGGGAATTTTCGCCGGTCTAACCGTGGAACACTAGCCGGTCTGACCGGCCTGTCTTGGTGGTCTGATGGGACACTTGCCTCCGGTCTGACCGGCCGGCTGGAGGCTGGATGGCCGCCTCTGGCCTGGCGATCCAGAGCCGCCAGAGCCACATCCGATCAGACCGAGCCGATGGCAGTCTGACCGAGCCGTTGGTGGTCTGACCTTTTTTTGGCCTCCGGTCTGACCGGCCCTGTGGTCCCAGTGCATTTAATGCAATCCAACGGCTAGTTTTCCAGCCGTTGCGAAGTAGTCCGGTCTGACCGGCCGCACAATGACGGTCTGACCGGAAATACACATAGTTGGTGGATTTCGTCCCCAACGGCTAGTTTTGGGAGTTTGGGGTATAAATACCCCCCATTTGTAGCAAGGGGACTCTCTTGGCACTTGTTTCAATTGCATACATCACTTGCACTTCTCTCACACTCACTTGAGCATTTGTTCATCCTTTAGTATGGTTGAGAGTGGATTAGCCAAGACTCAAGTGCATTTGCTTTCTTGTTGAGTTAGTGTGGCACTTGATTATCTCCAAGCCAGGTCATTGCTTATTACTCTTGGAGGTTGCCGCCTCCTAGACGACTTGTGGAGGTGCTTGCCCGGTGACCTCTCCAAGGAGATTGTGGAGGAGGCCCGGTGCCGATTGTGAGTGGTTTGGAGTTCATCACTTTTGGAGTGAAGGAAGAACTACCCTAGTGATCGAGGCTTGGGTAGTCCTATCCGTGGGCCGGCTCCCATCTTGCCCACCCCTTGACGAAGGGGGCGTGCGGTGGCTTCGTGGTTGAGCGGTGAAGTTGGGCTCGCCTCAACGGGGACGTAGGAAACCGACGAGTTTCCAAACCTCGGTGAAAAAACCTCTTTGTCTCTTGTCCCTTTACTTATTGCATTTACTTTTGTGAAATTTACATTCCTAGAGACATACTTGAGCCACTATCACCTTAGGTTTGCAAAACATAACTTAGTTGCTTAGTTAGACTTGTCCCTCACCAAGCCTAGCAACTTATGTTAGTTTTGATTAGGTATCATTTAATTTTAAATCGTCTATTCATCCCCCTCTAGTCGACATCTTTGATCCTACAGTAGTATAATTTGCACAATAATCTAACATGGCAATGTGCAGATATCGCGCTAGCCGTCCGCCACACTTGAATAGGCTGATTTCCGCTATTCATGTGTTCAGAATGGTGGATTTCTCATCTTTATTTCAGCCAAAGGATGTCCGATTGGTGAAAACCATCAACGTCGGAATTCAGGTTTTACAAGTTTGCATTGGCATGTCCTGTTTTTCAAAAGTGCATATCTCCCCTTATTTTAAAACAAGACACAATAGATGCTTTATATCTTCTAGGTCAGGAAACTGAGCTTAATGAACACATATCCTAAGGAGAAGCATTTTCTTACTAGCCACATTTAAGCTGCTCGTGCAAGCTATAGTTTCTTGGGGATTTCTCGAAAGGTTATCCAATGGTTGCAGCTCTTCTTATTTCTTTGCTTTTCTCTATGCCACTAATTAAGTCGTTCATCGTGCTTCCGTCCCTGAGGATAGTTACAGAGCCAGCTGTAACATACCCAAAATTTGAATTTCAAATTTTGCATCTAAAAATGTCGAGAATTTTTCTCCTAAATAGGAATACTATAATTTTCAACTAAAGACCTAGGTGAGTCTAATATGACCAGTTGAAAAACACAAATTGGCGGCTAATTTAAAACCTTTTACTTGTTAGCTCAAAGGAATAAAACTAAGACATAGTGTGTGCATGTATTTGCATAATGTATTGTTGAGACTTGAGTCTTTTGCTTGTTTTTGGGTTTTATTAGCATTTCATATTAGGATGAGCATAAATTAAAATTTTGAGGAGAATACTAAATATATATTTACAAGAATGTATAAACATGTAAAACATAAAGTTGAGTAACTAAAATATAAATCATGCTCAACAATATCATGTCAGGTCAAGAATAATCTAAATATAATTTTACAATCATTTAATTATATTTTATAATAGGAAACCTATATGTAAAGATGAGCTTAGTGAATTTCTAAAAATAATTAGTATAAGATAAAATCATGGAAGAATTCATGTGGATTCTACCCAATATGTTAGACTCACTGGAATTTTGGCATGATTTTATCTTTACATCTAGACCCTCAATTAAATTGGTCAAGGAGTAAAAATCAGGTTAAATCCAAAACCCTAATCGGCAAAAACGACACACATCCCATATATGTATTTTATCACATGAAATTGTATATGGAACATAATTTATTCAAATACTAGCATATTTATCATGAATTGATATAATTTTTCCAGAATTTATTTTATTAGTTTTGACCTCCTAAAAATTCAATTTAGTTTTAGCCAAGCCTATTTTCTTTATTTTGCTGAGAATAAACTATAAAGAATTTTTGAGTGCAACCAAGAAAAATGGAATCTAGGTATTATTATTTACCTCCAGTAAAATCCACTCTAATTTATCTGGTCTAGAAACTAAATTATAGTATTACAAATAAAAGAGAAAGAAATAATCCTGAAGATTTGCTAAACAGTAAACTTACTCAGAGTTCTACCCACCTCTCTCTGCCTAGCCTTGTTTGCATCGTTTGGGACCCACACGACAGTGTCTTTGGCTTGCCCTCACCCTGTCCACCTCTCCCCCTCAACTATTCTACTCAGAACACAGCCGAGAGAGAGAGAGATCGAGGGCGGTGGCATGGACGACGTGTGCAACGAGCCTGCTCGACGCGTGGACTCGACGTGGCGACGCCGGGCTTCTCCTTTTTCTTCTCCCGACCGCGTCGCCCGTTTCCAGTCGTCGATCGGAAGCTGTGAACACCGAGGGAGAGAAACCCTAGCCTCTCCGTCACTCTCATCTTCGCCACCGGCCACGAGGAAGACGACCCCCACCGTCACTGTCAAGCCATCTCCATCCCCATATCTACTGCGTTCCATTCTCTCCACATCTTGCCGAGCAATTCCACTTTTGACATCGGTTCGTTTCGTCCATCGTAGCGACGGGAACGCCGACGCGCCCACGGAGCTCGGGAGCACGCACCGAAGGCCGCCGCCGGTGACATCACTGCCGCATAGCACGAAGGAGACCACCCCGAGCCGATTCCTCTCGCCATCAGCTTCCCCATGAGCTCCGCAGCAAAACCCCTCAAGAACCCCCGAGGATCGTCCACCGACGAGGGAGATCAGCATCACCTCCTTCAACTCCGGTCAACCGACGCCGTCGACGATTCCTCTCTCTCCGGTGAGTTTCTCATCGATTCCTTGCACATGAAGTTTCCCTAGGGCCACACCAACCTCATGGATGCCTCGGCCAAGCAGATCGTCGGTCTTCTCTCGCTATCGACGTCGCCCCGGAGTTTTTCACCGCCGCCGCCGGATTTCTTCATCGCCGCCACCTCACCGGAGGTCCCCATCCATCGCAGCTTTCTCGGTGAGTCTCCTAGTGCCCAAAAGAACCATTTACATGCATCAATTCGGCCGGATATATAGTCCATGACTGGTTTAGCACCTGCGGCCCATGAAACAGCTGCCGTTCGCGACACCGCCGGCGTCAACTCCGGCCATCACCGGTGACAAGCCGACCACCGTCGGGTGCGCAAGAGGCAGGAGCATCGTTCTCCTTTTGGTTGCACCGGCCGAGGAGCTGCCATTCGCCGCCGACGCCGCTGGCAAGCTCGCCGGTGAGCTCTGCTGCTCCTGCTGCTGCTCTTCTCTTTCTCCCGTGGCTATGACAGGGGGTTTTCTGCAAAAACTACTGCCTCTGACCAGTGGACCCCTTTGTTTAAACTCTGAAAAGTAAAAATAAAATACCTAAAACATTATTAGTTGAACTGAAAATTGTGCAAACTTGTGAAATCCATAGAAAATTCATTTTAGCTCCAAATGAGATGAATCAAATTTCTATGGATTCAAAAAGTTATGACTTTAATATGGAAACAAAAACTTAGCACTTATACTAGAAGAAATAGCTCTAAAAATTCCTTTATTAACTAAAGAACATAGAGCAACCTCCAATTTATAAAATTCATAGAAAATTCACCTTAACTTATTTTGAGTGAACCAAATTCCAGATGACTCACAAAATTATGATCTTTAATATGGTAGTATAAAACTTGCCACTTACAGTAGAATAAATATCTCTAAAATTTAATATAAAGAATAATTGGCATAAAGCACAATCTAACTCATAAAATTTGTAGGAAAATAATTCTAGTACTAAATGAATTAAACTAGAATTTGTTAGAATCACCAAATTCTCAACTTAATTTAGATGAATTGAGTTTTGGGGGAACTAGTATATATAATACATCCACCTTTAATTAATTATAAATGGTCATAATTAATTTGAGAACTTATAAAATCCATGAGAAAATCATGTTAACTCATTTTGAGATGAACTAAATTTTAGTGTTCTCATTGAACCATGGTAGTAAGATTCTTGTACTACATCTTAACACTTGAAGTAACAAATCATCATTAAATAATTGTGTAGTAAAATCATTACTATAATGCAAACTACGAACTATAAAATACATACAAAATTTATCCTAACTCAAAATAATATATATAATTCTTGATGGGTCAAGTTAGTAATCACATGGATTTAGTTTCTAGCAATTAAAATATGGCACAAAACAATACAATACTCATCTCTAAGATTTGTATAACTAATAATGACTACAATATGTTTTATAATTGTAAAATTCATAGTTAAATCATGCTAACTCTAAAAATTGTGAAACTAATTTTGTTAAACTCCTGGAGACAAGCCCTCAATGCAGCAGCCCAACATTTCACAAATCTTGGACCTAAAATGCACTTGAGTACTAATAGAGCTAAATTAGCCTATGTCAAGAATAGAACTTACAAAATTCATAACTCTCAAAACAAAAGTAATAAAATAGAATCTCCTTCACCTTAAATCATTTTTAGTCATTATCTATCCACAATAATAAATTCATGCATATTAGAAGCATTTTGGATTTTTGTATGATTTGGTGTTTATGTCGTTACTGTTATTTCATATAGTGAACGGCATCGCTTTCGGTGAGGAGTTTGAGTTTTGTTGCTGACTATAATGGAGTTTCTAACTAAGGCAAGTTGCCCTCCTCCTTTGAACACTTTGATCCTATGTTTTTATTGGGCAAACGTTTTCTATTGCAAAGTTGCATACGTTAGATAGTTATGTTTGGAAAAATTATTTGAAAGTGATGAAAAGGTAGTTATGACCTATTTGCTGCATAACCCGCCTTGAGAATTGTTATCCTTGATGCTTGTAACCCTAGAATGGTTTAGAGTACTCTCCATGTGCTCAACTGGGCTTATGATTGCTAGATATAATGTCGTATGCTTAGCCATGCCTAATGAAATAAGTTCAGACATTGTGATCACTTTATATATTTGAAAATGGATAATTTACAAACTTCTGGACAGAGGTGAAGCCTCTGGTTATTTGTGAAATAAAATGGAGTTAAAAGACTTGGGCGACGAGTGGTGTACATATGGTAGTAGTTGTGCACCGATAGGGGGAGCGTTCGCCTGAGTCGATTAAGGACCGAATTCTATATTACCAACTAAGTATACAGTACTGCCACATGTGTTAGTACGGGATGACCTTAGCTTATTAAGTTGTTTAGTGTTTAGCCTTGCATATTGGTAGGCCGAAGTAGAATGAACTAGTCTGAGCGATGGTTCATAGGAACTACCCATGTGTGTGTGTTGATTATATTGCTAGCAACAAGACTAGCTGGGTGTGTTCTGTGAGGAGATGGGTAGTCTGCCTCACAACATGGGCGTCTAAGTCTGTCCAATTCAACGGTATAGTGCCTCGTGGGGGAACGGATGTGTTCGCTGCCACGGCGTTAGGTTTAAGGCGTGGGCCCGCCACCTAACGGCTCTGGGTCATTCCTAGGGTGGATTCACACTTGCCGTCGCTGATGCAAGGCTAGACACTAGGCAATGTAACGACTAAGTTGTGACCTCTAGTCCGCACTCAAATTGTAGAGTGTGGGGTGCTAGGCCGGCACCGAACCAACTAGAGTGTAGCCTCCGGGCTTTTATCGCATCATGTGGATTTGTACGAACTCTGCAGAGTTAAAACTAACCGGTTAGTCGTGCTCACGGTCAAGAGCGACTTGGGAAAATAGCATGAGTGTAATTTTATCTTTTTCAAAATGCTTTATAAAAATGGTTGAGGAATGGGAATACGATGATGATTTTGATGATAATGATGACTTGCTACCAGGGAAGGTGCAAGTTGACGTTTATGGTTTATGATGATGAGGAGGAGAAATGATGATTATATTTCTAAAATTATTTATGTTGATCACCATGCTTTACTTTATATACTTGTCTTACAAATGCTTTATAAAACTTACCGTTTGTGAAGTATTGTGAAACAACTTAGCTTTATGCAAATGAACCTACGGATAGCCATTCTTTGATAATTAGAGCTTGCATGTATGTAGGATTGTATTGCCTTGCCAGTATATTAACATAGTTAATGTACTGACACTTGTTCGATTGGAATATCCATTTTGCAAGCTAGTTGAGTGCTACGGGTTCCGTTGTTCTCTTCAGGACGGTTCATTAGGGGTTTACCCCTAGTCGGATTGCTTAAGGGTCTTGGTTAAATAAACTTCCGTGCGAACCTTTAAATTATAAGGCTGTTTAGCCATATATATATATCTTGGACTTAGATTCTAAGTTATTTGTTTATTAGTAGTCATTTATGAATATCATTTGCTTTGATGAAAGTGTCTGGGTTCGTTCTAGCTTATAGAACTATCTAGACATGAGTATGGATGTTGAACAAACGAGATGTTGTAGAGCTTAGCAAATTGTCAAGTCTCCTGGGATGTGTAACACATCTGGTCGCTGCCTTCGTGTGGTTTGACGGGCACGTCTCAGGCTGAAGTTGACTGGCACGCTAAGTCCCAGTAATGTCTCTTTTGCTCAATATTTGGCACTACGTTATTTATATTGAATGGTGATTAATTGTGATCATAGGGCACATTGAGGCTTGAGTGGCTATAATGCATGTATGGATCCCATTCTCCCAAAATCATGTGATGATCACAAATGACACCGGATAATATAAATTTTCGGGTGCTCGACACCAGCAATTCTTCCCGCTTAGGGCTCAACTAATGTATTTTGCCTAATCATCTTATTCTTTAAAAGAAAATTCATGATAGGAGCTAAGCCTATAGCTCAAGCCCTGATCATGAGCTAAGCCTAAGCCCTGGTAGCCCTAGGCTTGGCTTCGTCTCTACCAGAGGGTTTTGTGAGGCCGCCAAACTTAAACATTAAATAACTATGTAGTATTATTTAAATGTACTAGCACTCGCGTTGCGTTGCAACGGTATTTTAATTAATGAAAATTATCATTAATCCATCATTACAATTATTTTTCATATACATTATCTTTTAATTTTTACATAAAGTTCTTAGTGGTATGTGGGTCCTCTAGCCCCATACTGTTTTTTTTATTTCCAAAAAAATAAGAAGTTGACGGTAGGTATGGTGGCGGATTTTTAAAGGGGTATAAATTTCCAATAATACAGCTGTAAATGCTCGTTTGATTAAAAGGTACGAATATGAGGCGTATATAGACGAGGACTTGGACTAACTCATCCATCACCAAATAGGACACCCTATAATTTTCACCACATGGAGTTCCCACACCATTGCCCTAAAGGGATAAATCTACAACTACAAATCCTTTAACCACTAATCTATTTCTATTGTTAACATATTAGTGTTCTCAAAAAAACAAAGAGTATCAGGCAAAATGAAACTTGATGTCCTTTTCCCACTCCATTCCTTCCTTCCTTTTGTCCCTATTATGTGTGTTCAGTGTCTAGCAAAATGAAACTTGGATGAGCAACCACATACGGCGTACAATCGATATTCTGTCAAATTATTTGAAGTTAGTTCAGTATTTAAGAAAATTTGTTGTTATGTCGCAAATATACAACTCATGATGAAATCAATAGAGGTGTCATGGTTAACAATTGTGCCTATGATCAACAATATGGTGAAATGGTTGGCATTCATCAATCTTCTGCATGTTCTGACGATCTCATTTTACCAACTTAAACTTCGAATAACAAA
Source organism: Oryza officinalis (assembly GCA_008326285.1). NCBI lineage: Eukaryota > Viridiplantae > Streptophyta > Magnoliopsida > Poales > Poaceae > Oryza > Oryza officinalis. Next base: position 10,375,200 of record BDMV01000007.1, read on the forward strand.
CTAAACTTAACTAAGAAATCGGAAGGGAGGACAAATACTTGGCAGAATTTGTGGTAGCATGCCAGCGGGTTGCTTGCTTCCACGATCCCTTGCAAGGCAAAGCAAACTAATAAGTAACTACAGAGAAATAAATGGAAAAAGAATACACACGTTTATCGATCTTCTAAACAGTGGGATTTAAAATAAAACCATTTTGAATTTCTTAAAATACTATTTTAAATCTATTTGTCTACTCTGTAATAGTTAATTAAATTTGTTTGTACTTTGAATTATTCAGCTATTTAGCATTCCAGATTCAGCCAAAAAGAATATCGCACAACTAACTAAAGTGTATCTCCTAAATTGCTAGCGACAACGCCCTAACCTTACCTCTAGACATTGGACATGTCACGCATGATATGATAGGTGTAATGCATTACTCACTCTACTTAGGCTGTGTTCGTTGGTATGAGTTACCAGCGTACATAGTAAACACGGAAAACGGAACGGTCCATTAGCGCGTGATTAATTAAGTATTAACTAAATTTTTTTTCAAAAATGGATTAATTTGATTTTTTAAGCAACTTTTGTATAGGAACTTTTTGCAAAAAAATACACCGTTTAGTAGTTTGAAAAGCGTGCGCGTGGGGAAAACACTGTAGCGCACCGGGAGTGCAAAGTGCCGAACACAGCCTTATGATACTGTGATGTCACTAGCATTAACACCACAGTAAACTCATATCAATCATGTTCACTTCTGCCATGATGTGTTACTATTTCCAAAAAAAATCCATGTGTGATTTATAATCGCGACAATAGATGAAAAGTTTCAATATTCCTCCCTACATTCCAATATGTAAAGCACTATTAAAATTTTTAATAAAAACATAAGATGAACATAAAAGACTATAATACCCCTCACTCGTTAAATGAGGTATGATAGAAATGAGAATGTGGTTGGAGCTAACATGAAAGGAAAAATAAATGATAGGTGATTGATATGAATGAGCTAAAGTATATAGTAGTACATGCCGTCGATATCCTCACTGACACATGGACCATAGGATATGTGAGACCAACATATCAGTAAGCATTGTTGCATATGCAGTACTGTAGATGACCTGCATTTTTAAATGCTAAATGTGTTTGTAGTTTGGAATTTTAAGAACAAAAGGTACGTGGTTTATACAAACTACAAGAAAAACAATACATATTTTTTAAGGGAAAAAAGCACATGGACATGTGTCAGCGCATAAACACATGCTAGGAGACGTGATAGGATTGCGACACCTCGTAAGGCGAGCACGACGATGATGACATGGACCTCGGAATAGCAAAATGGTGATATAGCGATCTAATTGTTTGATTTCACTTGATTTCTGCAGGTGATGAGTGTGATTTTTGAATCGAGTAGCTTTGCTTGGTATTCTTGTGTTCCACCAGACTTGTGTTCCTTGTGATTATTCCTTGATAGGACAGAGTCCCTTGTTCAATTCTTTGATTGTTGATTAAGTTTGCAAGATGTAATGAGATGAGTATTGTTGTATTATGCATATTCCTGTGAAGCATGAGTTTGCAAGATGTAAAATTATAGTGATCTAAAATTCATCTAAAATGGGAACAAAATAATTTATCCAAATATTATCAATGTAATCATTAATCTAGATCTATGGATTTGTATAGCTAGAAATATCTAGCTTCAAAAAAACTTGAATTTGAAGCTGTGCTAAAGAGGACAAAAATATGAACCCTACATACATGAGGACTTGAACTCATCCATCCATCACCAAATAGGACACACTATCGTTTTCACCACTTGAAGTTTCTACATAATTGCAGTTTTGAAACTAACCTTTCCTAAAAAAGATAATTCTACAACTAAAAATCCTTCAACCACTAATCTATGTCTATTATTGACATATTAGTGTTCTGAAAAAAGAAAGTATCAAGCAAAACAAAATTTGATGTCCTTTGATTTGTGATTAAGTGAAAAATCGGGAGGAAGAGCAAATACAAAGCACTTAAGCAGAGTTTGTGATAGCAAACCAATAAGCAACTATTGAAAAATAAATAGAATAATAATATACAAGCTTCCTAGACTTCTAAATGGTTCACTTTAAAAAAAAAGCCTTTATATATATAATTTTCTTAAATTTTATTGTTTTAAATTTATTTTTAATTTTATAATAGTTAAGTAATTTGTTTGTACCTTGAATTATTCAGTTATTCAGCATTCTATTTCATCCAACCCAAAAGAATACACAACTAAAGTACATCAACTTATCAACTTATGTGCTAAATTGCTATCTCTAGACAGTGGACACGTCATGCGTCATGCATGATATGATAGGTGCAATGTATTAAGCCCTGTTCGAAAGCTCTAAAAAGAGCTGATAAAGATAAAACTTTGCGTGGCACGCTTTTCAAACTCCCAAACGATGCGTTTCGTACGAAAATTTTTAATATGAAAGTTGCTCTAAAATGTTAGATTAATTCATTTTTCAAGTTTGTAATAATTAAAACTCACTTAATCGTACGTTAATGTCATCTCGTTTTACGTGAAACACTTTATCTTCATCTTTATCTTTATCTTCACTTATGATACTGTGATGTCACTAGCATTAACACCTCAACAAACTCATAACAAGCATAGCTACCTCAGCCAGATGTGCCATTTCCACAAAATTTTATACAAGTGATTTATATTTGCAACAAATGATGAATAAATACAACACTACTTCCTTTATTCCAATACTCTCTCCGTCTCAATATAAATGCATCTAGTATATTATTTATAAAGCTTTTTTAGAAATTTTAGCAAAAAAAAAAAGGTTAAATGAGGAATGGTGGTGGATGAGAAGGTAGTTGGAGCTAATATGACTTCGAATTATTGGAGTAGTACTCTACGAGTGTTTATGTTTTGATATAATTTTAATAAATACTAAAGTAAATTTTACTTTGGACCAATGTGTTTATAGTTTGAAATTTTGGAAAGAAAATGCATGTGGTTTATACAAACTACTAGTAGTACTATACGAGAGAAACAAAAAATATTTTTTAAGGGGAAAAAAATGCACATGGACATGTGTCAGCGCATAAACACACACGAGGAGACGGGACAGGACAGCGACGCCTCGTTCCGAAACCCCACCACCAAAAGTACACGAAACTCCCCCTCCCACCCCGCGCCGCGGCGCGACGCGAACGCGATGGAACCGACGCGTCGCTGCGTCCCGGGCCATCTCGCCACCGCCGCCGCCGCCCTCGCTGCCGCTGCCGTCCGCGCTCATGCCCCCCAAGAAGCGCCGCCTCTTCACGCCCACCCCTCGCCACGCCNCCACCCTACCAATCCCCGCCTCGACCCCGCCGACGCCTCCTCAGCCCACGGAGGCGTTGACGCCTCCTCATCCCACCACCTCCACGGAGCCCTCGACGGCGCCGCCTCCCGTTGTTGATGATGCGGTGGCGAGGTCGTCGGCGTCGGCGGCGTCGGCGGCGCGGAAGGTTCGGAAGGTGGTTAAAAAGGTCATCGTCAAGAAGATTGTCCCCAAGGGCACGTTCGCCGCTCGGAAGGCCGCGGCCGTGGCGGCGGCGGTTGCTGCTGCTGCGGTCACCGGAGTAGCATCATCGGAGACAGGGGGAGAAACCCCGAGCGAGAATCCAGCAAGTGATCAGGACGGTGGAGTTGAAAATGAGCGAAATTTGGATGAATCCGTAGGCGAGAAACCTCCCACGGATTGCAATGCTGTTGCGGTGGTGGAAGAATCGGTGTGTGAGGAGGACGAGGAGGAGGTGATGGTGGGGGGAAAAACTGCAGAGCTGGGAACCGGCTGTGGTGGTGATGGTTGTGTAGGGGAGGGAGTGGTGGGTAAGGGAGTGGAGCCGGAGGAGGCGGCGGGGATGTCGGAGCGGCAGAAGAGGATGACCATGGAGGTGTTTGTTGGTGGGCTTCACCGGGACGCCAAGGAGGATGATGTGAGGGCGGTGTTCGCCAAGGCAGGGGACATCACTGAGGTCCGGATGATAATGAATCCTCTTGCAGGGAAGAACAAAGGGTACTGCTTCGTGCGCTACCGCGAGGCCACGCAGGCGAAGAAGGCCATCGCGGAATTCGGCAATGTGAAGGTAGTGCCATCACACTTGGTTTGATTTATCATCATAGTAATCCAGCACCAGAGCTCAAATGCAGTTGTTCCAGCATCCCCTAATTGAATATGCCACATTGATCTTAATTCTTACCTTGATTACCATTTGTTCTGATTGACTCATCATAGCACAAATCCATAAACTTCTACATGTATTTCTTATATATTTGGTTGCTTCATTATTATGCAGTGCCATTATTTTGTGATAAAAGTCTTAGCTTGTTAAATTCTGGATGAATACAGACCAGGTCTTCTAGTCCCACATATTGCTGTAATGAATAGTACTTATCACACCTCTTTCTCCATATTGATTTTGTTCATGCAAACTCTATTACAGATTTGTGGGAAGCTCTGTCGAGCTGCAGCTCCAGTTGGGAATGATAGAATTTTTCTTGGGAACATCAACAAGAAATGGAAAAAAGATGATTTGAGTAACATTTTCATTTTTATATTCTGATTGACTTGATGGGGTGCTAGCCTGAATTTTCCCTGAATTTCATTTTTTATATTCTCATTTGTTGCTCTTCAAAGCAGGTCATCAAGCTGCTAAAGAAAATTGGAATTGAGAACATAGATTCTGTAACACTTATGTCTAATTCAAATAATCCGGTCTGTAATCGTGGTTTTGCATTTCTTGAACTGGAGACCAGTAGAGATGCACGGATGGCATACAAAAAGCTTTCACAGAAAAATGCTTTTGGCAAAGGCCTAAATATAAGAGTTGCGTGGGCTGAACCATTGAATGATCCAGATGAGAAAGATATGCAGGTCTCTCTCTCTTTCTCTCTCTCCAACATACTGCCTATGTGTGTCATGCACTTAGCTTTTCTACAGATCATGTCATATTCCAGATGAGAAAGATATGCAGGTCTCTCTCTCTTTCTCTCTCTCCAACATACTGCCTATGTGTGTCATGCACTTAGCTTTTCTACAGATCATATCATATGCGTATGGTGGTTTTGTGACTCTAATAAGACTAGAAACTGCAAATGAATGTCAAATCAGCTGATCTTATTCGTTTTAACCTTTTCTTTTGAAGACAACATCCACTTTCTTTCAGTGTAGTCAACATATTGACATTCTTCTCACTTATCATATTATTTTGCATAAGGCACAGGTTGCGTCTTACTGGTTTTGTTGCTATCACAATTGTATCCTGGATATACTTTGGTATACTTGCTTAACTGTCTATGCTTAAGTTCTGACACTAAAATTTTCAATTTTCTGTTCTTTTAAGGGCATCCCTGTATCTCTGTGTATTGCTGATGATTTGGCCTCGTTGATGATCGCAGAGTTTAGTTTTTTCACTATCAAATTTTTTCCCTATGGTCCTTATACTATTGGTGCTTACAGATGTCAACTGTTCTATTTCAACCTGGATACATCATTCATGATGTTGCTTTATCTAAACCTTGGAACAGATTTCTTTCCTTTTGTTCTGTCTTCATTGTTTCATATCTCTGTTGGATGGAAAAATCAGTTTGATTAGTAGGTCCACGTCCTCTGTGAACAGTGGTTCTTGGACCTTCATATGTTTTGCCCTTGGTTTGAAATGCATCGTCGTCCTCCTTGTTACATTAATAAGTTAACTACCATTTGTTTCCACTTGTTGACATACCAGGCTTAATCCATATCCCCATTTCAAGTCCTTTGATCATATCTGAACACCTCATCCTAACAACGTATTTGATTTTGCTTCCAATGGCTAGTGGCCAGTCACCAATTCCCTGAGAAGTCTAAGTACTCTGATGCACTGTTTGTTCCATCTAGGTCAAATCGATTTTTGTGGATGGGATACCAACGTCCTGGGACCATGCTGAGCTGAAAGAAATCTTCAAGAAACATGGGAAGATAGAAAGTGTGGTTCTGTCACGCGATATGCTGTCAGCCAAAAGGAAGGACTTTGCCTTTATTAATTACATTACTCATGAGGCTGCAATCTCGTGTCTTGAATCTTTTGACAAGGACGAGTTCAGTGAGAACGACTCAAAGGTCTTTTCTCAACTTGGATTAAATCAGAGTAGTAGTTTACAATTGATACAATTTTTACATCTTTTGGCGCGTCCCAGGTGAATATTAAAGTTTCATTGGCTAAACCTGCCCAACAGAGCAAGCAGATTAAGGAAGACCATAAATCTAGTATTAGTGGGAAAGGCAAAATGAAGACTTCTAAAAGTGAGTTATTCCCAATTCCATCCATCTTGTCATCTATTTCCAATTGTTTTGATCCATCTGTGGCTGCCAGCTTTCTCCTCTACAAATATTAATTACATTAATTACCCAGCTTCATTATAATCTGAAGATTTATAGCTCAAGACACATAAATCTTCAGATTTTAATGAAAGAGCAAGATAAACCCCAAGTGTCATAACAAGTGCCATATCAAATGTAGCTTTAGCATTTGGGTGAATCTGAATTTGCAAACCTTTCCATGGTCATAACGGCTCAGTTTTCTGCAACCAAAGTCAACACATACAGAAGGCCCAACCGAGAGTGGTCAAATCATGGATTCATAATCCTCCATATTTTATAGGCCGACAGACCCTTGGCCAAGAAACCAAGCAATTGCCTCCATTTGCATGTTCTTGACCTTTTCCTTAGATCGAAAAACAAAATTAGTGCAAAATGCAAATGAATATAAGGTGGATGATAATTGATTGGGTGAATTGTATGCATGTTGCATTTGTTCTCAAAATGGACAGGTAGTATAACAGTTTTCAGATTTATTTTCAGAAACAATTGCTCTTATGTGGAAAACTAGCTAGCTGGTTTCATGATGTCATGATGCCTGACAATTTTGATCTGTGTATTGACTGGCTTATAGCATATTCTCTAATATCTACTTCACTTGTGTAAATTAGATAGTCTTTCATAAACCTTTTCCCCTGAACAAATAAATCATCTGAATGCATGTGAAGCCCCTACTAGCTGTTTGATAAAATCCAGCCATAGTTGGATTGTGTTGTCTTAGTTTTCACTAGGCTGCAAAATCTGCTAGCTGTTTCATGCTGCCACTCTGGCTATGTGCGCTCCTATTATGTTGTGTTTGCTCCACTCCTACAATTAACATGTAGTCCAATACAATATATTTTTGAAGTTTTGCCATATTGTTTTCTCTTTAAAATCCCTAACAGCTGATGTTTTTGTCCTCTAAACAGTAAGATACCCTGTTCAAGATTATACCCACATTTATTCTGGAGAGAAGCGTCCCTTTTCAACACTGGTAGGTTAAACCATATCGTCTTGAAAAACTGCATACTGATCTTTTAATCACATAGTTTTGATATTAATCCAGGGCGATGCTTATTATACATTGGGAGGTCATTCTTGTCGTCGTCATGAGGGTAGTACCTATACTACAGCAGCATCAAGGTGATCTGAAATTCTAAACTACCCCCATTTGTCATATTATTTATCAGAATAGAGTAGCGGATTCTTTCTCACTTAATCATTTTGCATCCTCATATGTCAGCTATGGTATGCTGCCCCCTGCTACCGCTGAATCTTCTCTGCCACATTATCATGACAGCAATAGATATCCTCCACACCTAGGTATGTTATACAGTATGTCTGGTGCTAATAATTAATAAAGGACTCCTCCATATGGACTAATATATGTAATGTATCACTCATTTTCAGCTTCTTATTATGGACTAACAGGAATGGCAATCAGTAGTCAGGTATGTTTTCCTATGGTAAATTCTCTAGATCTTCCTCCCACCCTTAAACCTGGGAGGAACCTGTGGATACACCTTCAATTTGTTAAATGTTTCCTGATTTCTGATATTTAATTTTGTTGTTGCCATACAACATATAACTTGGCCATTTGTGTCTCACTCTGTTTAGGTGAGGCAATCAAGTTCTCGCCAACCAGTGCAGTCCTATCGAAGCAGGCATGGCAAAAAATGTAACGGTAACTTCCATATATCAAATTGGTATTGAGCACATTTAAATCTCGACATCTTATCTTTGCGTTGATTCATGAACTGGAGCAGGTTGACTACATGATAATGACAAATATTTTCCAACTCAGATGATGGTTTTTGTGGATCGCTGCGTGAGAAGTTCGTAGTTGAACCATGGCAGAAGACTGAATACTTAAAGTTACTGGCATCATAATTGGTGCATTATACAGTTTAGTGAATGCTCTTTTGGGGATGATAGTCTTAGTTTGGAACATGGGAATTTCAGTTGGAGTTTTGCTTTAGCTTGTATATTTCCATGTAGGGATCCATGAAATTCCCATGCTCCAAAATAGGCCTTCTTATGTCACAAGAGGTGTTGCGTTTGTCTTGAACTGATATATGGCCATTGTACAAAGGAAACTGAAAAGTGCTTCCATATAGAGTCCTTAATTGTGACCATGGAAAGGAAACTGATATATAATCCAACTTTGAAAATTATCCTCGTATATCCGCCTGTTGTGATGTTTTCTTGATAGAGTCCTTAATTGTGAAGAATTGTTGAACAATCATAGCACTAGCAGTACCTTCGTATTTCTATAGGGCACATGGACATTACTCCCTGACCTAGAGGCAATCACAGCATGCTGGTCCTTGAGGAGACAGCACACCCAAGTTTCTTTCATGGTCCTTGGAGGTGCCTAGCTAAAAAAACTTACACTGAGAGGGAGTAGTACGTAGTAGTAGACTGTATACCTCCTAAGCACAATAATAAAAGTCCGTGTCAGGCACATATTTTTTTGTTAATTACAATTGTAGTATTTGTCAAATACTCTATGAGCCGAGTTTGATTCATGCCCCTCAACAACAATAGCGTGTATACAGGCTCCCTTAATCATTAGGACCATATCAATTAACCTTCCTCAATTATTTTAAGAGTGTTTTTGTCTTACATTGCCATCTATGTGGCACGTGATCAGGTCTTCGACCTACGTGACATGATGTTTACGTGGCAATAAAAGAAAAATAAAAATAAAAACATCAATAGGACCTATATGTTAGTGGATGTTGGCGCCTCTTTCCTCGTTGTCGTGAAGAGCATAATAGCGGAAGAGAAAAGGAGAGAGGAGAAGGAGAAGAAGGGGAAGCAGGGATGACAGTGGGTCCTTTCCTAAGAGATTTTACATGTGGGTCCAGCTTTTTAAAATCTTTTTACTTACAGTAATGATATGTAAATGCTACGTAGTCACAATTTAAGACGATTACCAAATCAATGTGTCATATAATATAAGAGGAAAATGTCATCTGAAAACCATCTAGGGAGATAAATTAGCCCTATTTTTTCTTTTAATAGTTGAGACAGTTAAGAGAGAGGCTTCGATTCTGGTTTTGCGGTTCTTGGATGCGACTCGGACTGTTGTACAATTGAGGGAGGAAGTATGGACATTGTCATTGTTCTTTTTATACCCTATGGGAGATCGCGGGCCGCACGTGGGCTGGGAAACGAATTGCCCGGCCTGAAGCTATCGGCCGCACGTCGAGACGAGGAGTTTTCCCGCCGAAGCTATCGGCCGCCCCGCCGCGCAGATGCACGCACCGGAAAACTAGAGATGGCCAAACGGGCGGCCCGGCCCGGCACGGCACGGGCACGGGTCCGGCACGGCCCGTTTCGGCACGGCCCGTTAGGCACGGCTCATGAAATGGGCCGTGCCGTGCCGGCCCACGTGCCGAGCCGCCGGCCCAAGCACGGCCCGTGGATGGCCGGGCCGTGCCCGTGCCGGCACGGCACGCGTGTGGCCCACGAGCCGTCCGGGGGCACGCCGACCCGTGGAATGCATAGTGCATTTTTTTTTAAAAAAAGCAGACAACATCACAACATGTCATGTATTAGAAAAAAATAAAAAATAGAAATAAAAGTTTTAAAAAAAGTAATGATTTACTAATGTTAAAAAAATGAAAAAATGGTATTTTTTTGTTGTCTTGAAAAATTTAAAAATATAGATTGTGAATCATTATTTTGAAATAATTTAAAGATAAATCCACACTTGCGAAAATATTGCAAAAGAATTTGTTAAAAATAGTAATGACCGTTATTGATGTTTATATCATTACAGGATACAATAATACATGCTGCCTCGTTAAAAACTTTGTCATGTAAAAACTCATAGGGAAAACTGAGAAAACCATGACAAAGAAAAGATTATAGCTCAAAGGTCAGAACTACTTCTAACAAAATTCTATTGGGGTTGGTCTGGATCCAGGTAGAGTTGCTCGAACTGGGCGGCAATTCTTGGTTGTCCGCAGTGTATTGGGCATGTTGTCGAGCAAGCTCCCAGTCTTTAACGCTTAGTAGCATTTCGACGTGGTCGCTGCTCAGATTCGTCCTCCGGTCTTCGATGATTCGGCCGCATAGACTGAAGGCCGATTCGGAGGACACCGTCGACACGGGCACCGTCAACACATCCCGTGCTAGTTTTGAAAGCACGGGATATGCTATCTTGTGGTCATTCCACCACCCGAGGAAGTTGAAGTCTTGTGCTTCGTGGTGGATGGCGTCGCTGTCCAAATAACCGGACAACTCTTCGGCCACAACATGCGAAGAGGCGTCTCCACTTGTAGCCGACGAACTGCCACCACCTTGGCTTGAAGACGATCCACCCCAAATCCTACCCCACTGTATCTTCTTCTTACCTGTAGTGGGGATAGGAGGGGGTCTCTGCTGGCGAACTTCTTGAAACTTTAGTTCATATCTTCCAAAAACCTCATATAATTTACCTCTAACCTCAGTATAAAAAGAACTATAATCTACACCTATAGTATCTCCAACAAGTGATAAAATAGCAGACAATCCCCTTAATTTACACCTAGGATCTAAAACAAAAGCAAAAGCATACAACATAGGTATATTTTTCCAATATTTCAAATATTTTTGTTTCATGTGAAAGACAGGTTCAGTTAGAACGTCATCATTTTCGTATTCTTTAAATAAAGTAGCAATTTCAAGAAGGTTGTGCAAAATTATATCAGCAGTTGGATAATAAACTTGTGACAAAGTTAGAGTACATTCATAAAAAGTTTCTAGAAATTGGTGAAATTTTTGGACAATTGCCCAAACATGCTCGTTCAGTACTGACGACCCGTCACTGTTTCTTGGGCCACCACGTGACTGAACAAAATCAGAGAGTAAATTACTATAAGGTAAAACAACTTTTAACATTAAATACGTTGCATTCCACCGATGCTCTGCATCGGTGGCAAACTTACGAGCTCTCACACCGGCCGCATTGCAAAACCTCTTCCATGCAACAATCCGCGGGTTAGAAGCAGTTAACCACGCGATTGCTTGACGAACAGCATCGATGTGGTCACCTACCCTCTTCATGCCAGTCTTAACAATCAAATTAATTATATGACATGCACAACGCTGATGGAGTAGAAAAGATTGAGCATAAACACAAAATAAAGGTTGCAATATTTCCATAGCCCTAGAATTAGCAGATGCATTATCTAGGGTGACAGCAAATATTTTATCAGCAAGATTAAATTCATTAATTACTTCCCTAATTCTTTCAGCTATGTTTTCTCCTGTATGTGAGACATCTATTAACCTAAGCCCTAAAACTCTCTTTTGTAATTGCCAATCATCATCAACAAAATGAACAACTACGCTAAGATAATCCTCCCTAGCTCTACTACTCCATATATCTGAAGTAACACTAACAGAGAAAGTACATGTACTAAATAGTTCCTTAAGTGCAGTTGCTTCCTTGTGATAAACATTCTCTAAATCTCTAGTTGATGTTTGCCTACTCACAGCTTTAAACCTAGGGTTATGAGATTGCTGAATGTATTGTTCAAAAGCAGGGGACTCCCCAAAGTTTAGGGATAAATCTTGCCTGGCGATTAACCGGACAAGAGATTCCCGAGCAACCATGGGATCGTACTCCCAACTGCGTACTGTACTGTCTGGGTTTAGCATAAGTTGCTGCTGCCGGAGTTGTATTCCTTGCTTCTTGGCACACGACTCCGCATGGCGCTTGAGGTGACCTGTACCAGCAGAAGAATGAGCAGATAAAATTTGCCTACATATTCTACAACGAGCTTTCGATACCTCCCTTCCGTCGTGGCATGTTTTCTTTATCTCGTTGAAGTGTTGCCACACACCGGAGGTTCTCGATCTCTTCGAGCTGGTGTGTGTCGAAATACTTCCGCTCACGATTCCGGAAAATCCTTCCGAAGTTGTCACCACCTGAACCGGTACCTCCTCCACAGATGGTGGAGTTGGAGCCGATCCGGAGGCATCGTCAAACCCCGACATGTAGTTGGGGTCGAAATCACAAGGTGAACAACGGCGACTGGTATGGATAGTTCGGATCCATTCTGAAAATTTAAACTGACATAAACAAATTTTGGAATATTTATTGAATTCACAAACACAATACAAATAATACACAAATTTGAATATTACTTACATCTTTCCAACCGCGAGCTCTTCAAACCTCTGCGATCAAACTGTTGAACTACGAAACTAATTTTGATTTTTGACAAAATTTGAGCAAATTTTGTCAAAATCAAAAAAATGCACACTTGATAACAAAGAGAGCACTTTAGAGCACTTGAGAGCACAAGATGAGAAGTGTGGGATGAGGAGAAATGGCTGGGGTTCATGCCCTATTTATAGGGCGAAATTTGAGATTTTTTGAAATTTTTTCGAAATTTTTATGAATTTTTTAGCCCCCCAACGGTTATTTTCAAATTTGAACGGTCAAATAGCCGTTAGTGCCACATGGCGCCTTCCCATTCGACCGTCGGCACAGTGCCCTCCACGCGTTCGAGGCTCCGAGCCCATCAGGCCATCAGCGGATCAGCCCAGTCGGCGCAGTCGCCCGTTGGACCACCGGCGCCGCGGGCCATGCCGTGCCGTGCCAGGCTGCTACAGTAGCCGTGCTGTGCCGTGCCGGCCCACGGGCTCGACCGGCGGCCCAAGCACGGCACGGCTACTCGTGCCGTGCTGGCACGGCCCGTTACTGTAGCGGGCCATGCCGGGCGCGTGCCTGCTACAGGTCTTGCCGTGCTCGGGCCGCCCGTTTTGGCCCGACCCATTTGGCCACCTCTACGGAAAACCCGCCTTCCAAAAAAAAAAGCAGCAGCAGCAAAGCAAAAACCCCATCCAGCCCCTGCACTCTTCTCTTCCATCCCAAAAGGAAAACCCCCTTTCGTCCTGCTTCCTTTCTCGCTCGCTCCGCTCCCCAACTCCGCCGGCTAGGGTTTCTCCACTGCTTCGCCGCCCTCGCCGGGTGGTGGCTGGGTCCTTCCCGACTTGGCCTACCTCGGATCGCCATCGCCGGCTAGGGTTTATCCACTGCTTCGCCTACCTCGGGTCCCCACCGGCGGCTACGGCCGCTTCCCTCGCCGGGTGGTGTACGTGTGGGTGGGTCCTCCTTGAGTCCGCCTACCTCAGGTCACCACCGCCGGCTAGGGTTTATCCACCGCATCGCCTCCTTCGCCGGGTGGTGGGGATCTGGCCTTCGTCTCCGGGGGCTAGGGAGCACAAGGTAAAATTTCTGCGTTCATGTGTTGGATCGTCTCTGAGAACTGGTTCCCGACTTAAGGATTTATCGTTCCAACAATGATGTTGTTTTGTATTATTTTGCTCATTTGGCATGTTCACTGTTCTGGCCAAATTTAGTATATCTATGCTAGCCTCTTTTACCAAGCATGATATATACCACTGAATTTAATTTGTGATTTGTTGTAGTTCAGCTCCACATTATGTGCACTGCACAATGTTAGATTTGTATATACACTGACAACAAGATGAAAACACTAGATTTTAACCTCAACTAGTTACACCTACAGAGTACTCAAGTTCTAGTGTGTTGATTACTCTAGTAATTATCAGTGTCCTACTTTGATCTCTCTAATAAGTTCTAGTATGTCGATTACTATACTTACCTTAATAAGTTATGCCTACAGAGTACTGAAGTTCTAGTAGATTACTCTTGTACTTTGATCTCTGCACAATTACATAAGCAATATGAGAGTATTGCTTACCTTAATTATACTTGGCTCATCTAATTCTGCACTGTTCAAATTGCAAGCATTGTATAGAATGAACTTTGTTCTTATTCGAGAAAAAAAATATAATGAACTTTGTAAGAAGCAGCATACTAGACTATATTAATTTGTAGTTATGCTTTTGTTGTAAATTCTCACCATTGTAAAACGAGCTTATGATTTTCTAAGCATAATAATGCATATAGATTAATCTAGAATTAAAAAGAAAGTAAACTGAAAGGTACACCTTATTTGTACTGCCTTACGTAGCTGGTTTGCTATACCTTATGCAGAAATGGCAACCGATGATGGCTCAATGGCTCCTGTGGGCCGGCATGTAGTGGTACTGATTCTTATTTCTCCTTTTCACTGCATTTATTCCCTAAAAGAATAGTTGTATTGCTGTTCGCTATGATTGTGATCTTTCTTACAGGTTGCAAATGAATTTATTCGACAGTACTACCATGTTCTTTTTGAAATACCATCTCAGCTACATCGTTTCCATTGTAATCCAGATCATAGTGGCGCTGGTGCCATGACAAATCCAACCATAACTCCGGTAAGTGCATCATAAATTTTGTGGAAGGCATTACAATTTTAGGATTATACTAACACTCATTCATGATGACTATTCTTAGATTTGTTATCATTTGTCATTGACTGGTTTGTTTTGTTCGATCAGGCTATTTACTCCAAATTTATGTCACCTGGCATCCTTAAATGCAAAGTAGATGTAGAGAAAGTGGCTGCACAACTATCATTCAATGATGGTTTGTTCATTTCGGCTGAAGCATTTCTTACCAGGGACAAAATGAAAAAGAGATTCATTCAATCATTTTTTCTTGCCCCTACAAAAGAAGGGAAGTATTACGTTCTGAATGATATGTTATATGTCCCTGACGAACCAGGTACTGTAACTTCTTTCCCTTTAAATTTGTTGTTTCATACATTAGCAGTTTTCTAATATTTGACCGGAATAATTTCACTTAATGAAATTGCAGAGCTTTTATCTGTTGAATGCATTAAGGATCCACCTGCCCCTCTTAAGTCTCCAATATCATATGCATCGGTTGGGTTTCTTTTGTTGTCCTATTACTTGCTAGTGTTTGGATTTTGAGTACGCAACAATAATGTCCTATTACTTGCTAGTGTTTGGATTTTGAGTACGCAACAATAATGTATTTCTATTTTTGCCAACTTGACGGCTTGTATAATAGGTTATAGCCAACAAGAAGGGCAATCTTCATAACTACATAAATGTACCTCATGGTAGTTTTTCTCTTATCACTTTCATAGAAAAAAATAGTGGTAGAGAGAAAAACATGTGTATTTTCTTTATACTGAACCTTAAAACTGTCTTGTGTAGAGCAAGGGTATGCTATCGTTGTGAAGAATTTGCCTCGTCAAGCAACCATTAAGATGGTTCAGGAGACATTTAAAAGGTTTGGTGCTATCAGGCCTGGTGGTATAGATATTACAACTCCTAAGGTTAGTTAAAACTTGTAGGTTTGGTTTCCATAAATCATATGTTTTGACATTTTATCCCGTCTCTGTAGCGTGGCCACTTCTCCTGTTGTATAATTGAGTATGAATGTCGCCAGTCGGTTCAAGCAGCACTCGAGGTGTGTTTCTTTCGATGTTTGTCTTACTTCATTGTCTGCATGCTAGTCTTATCTTACTTATGTGTACCATAGTTCACATTCTGAAACTTGAAAGATGACATTCTAATAATTTAGGAATATCGAGCTGCTAATAGACCACAAGACATTCAGGTCTGTGAGAGACGGCCGAAAACAAGAGGTGAGTATCTGCAGCGCACAAGACATCAAGATAGCTTGCTGGTAGTTAATTCTCGTTAGACCTGGGGACATTCTTACCATCTGCACTTTTTCGGATTGGTAGTTGCGTCTGCTTCGTGTGATATGGATGATCTCATGGCCAGCAAATTTCGAGCTTTTCTAGAAAAGTATGCTCCTCTCAGACAATGTAGTTTTTCTTTTTACTGTTCCTGTTCCTGTTCTTATTATACATTTTCTTTTGTTAGTTTCCAGCGAACAGGTGACAAAAAGAAGTACTACTTCACTGAGGCAATGGTGATGATGGAACGAGGCTCCCCTCTTTTCTCAGTTTCTTTCTCCCATATGGAACAAACTGATAAATATCTTGCTATGGACATATGCTGCTGTAAGAGGTCAGTGGTTCTCTTCCTTTTCCTCTTTAATTAAATTATTTTAGCGAAGAAACAATATCCAAATTATTTCTGCTCAGCAGGTTGATGCCAGTATTAAGAAGTGCTGCTGTGGATTTTGTCCAGCAAGTAATGTTAAATAGATCGAAATCTGTAGAACTAAGTACGGATGAACAGGCTGTGCTGGATGGCTTGGACTTATCTTTCGCTGGTATGCCCGTGAGGTATGATGCTCTTCCTCTTTGTTGATTAATATCTGTTGAACAACAATAACTTGAAATCGAATCACATTACATGCAGGCTTGAGTCCTTGCATGCCTTCTTGAAGAACCGCGCATTGGAGAAATTTGAAGTATACCTTCAGAACACGGTGCTTTTTGCTACACCCAGAGGTTGCTTGGGTTTACAAGGGATCTTAGGTCACATCATTGAGAATCACTTAGCTGGTTTCTCTTGGAATGGGAAGTTTGAGTTAGAAGACATTATAGTCTACAATGGTGATAAATTCATTATTACCAAGCCACCTCAGCGATTTGGGTTGGTTGAGGCTATTCCTAAGGAAACAGCAAAGGCATTTCAAGCAGATCTCACTAAGATATGCAATTGTCTCACCTATTACTTCAGCATTGATGGTATGATGCCACCATACTTCCTTGCACTGTTCAAGATGTTGCTTAAGATCCCCGAGGATGCCCTTACCAGTAAGAGGAGGCTGGAGATTGTTTATGAGTTCATTATCCATCATCCTGCTACTAAACCACCAATCGCAGTTGCAAATCTCTTCTCTGGTATACATGGAGCATGTGACTCATATGATGAGAATGACACGACTCAGCTTTTCAAAAACACATTAAAAGAAGGTGAAGCTAATTTCTGGACCAAGGATGTGAAACTAGGTGGGAATTCAGTGTTAAATGGTGTACTGCCCTATGAGGAGGAGCGCCAAAAAAAGCAAGCAATACCCGGCCAAAATGAGCAAAGTGGGAAACCGCCAAAGGGTTATTGTCATACTTTGGAGTCATTTGTTGAATATGTACGGCATGTCCTTCAGCATGGTACAAATTACTCCAAGAAAAGTAGTCCATGTCGTCGGATCACTAATGCTGATGGTGATGTTTACTTGGAGAATGTTGTGCCACGCTCACAGTGCGTGCGCCTTCTTGATGAGCTTATTACCATGATAGCACGGTTGCTTGGCAAACATGTTCTGAATGTAATTTATAAACTTCTAATGAATTCTGCCATGCACGGGATGCTTGAAACTGTTTGGAAGGATTACAAAAGATCCAGGTATAATATTCTTCTAAATTTTGCTTTTGTTTCTTTGGTTCTTTTTATCTAAGACTTCAAATTTTATTCAGTTACGAGAAGTCAATTGATGATGATGGAACTGCTTAGTAGGGCTGATTGGAGGTGTCAGGCTGCAAGAGTGGTTTATTATTCAGATGCCTCCTCACCTTCAACAAATCACAGGAGTATATATTTTCTTGCCCAAAGGTATATATATGCTTCTTTCTCTTCTTGAACCATATATGTCCATTCAATCTGTTGGCCTCTATTTGTTTCTTTTATTCACGTTAGATTTATGCTAAATTGATATGTTCCTGTTGTACCTAATATTATGGAAGAATTAGAAAGGCAGAGAGAGAGAGAGAGAGAGATTTGATTTCGGCTCTTCTTCTAGTTTCTATTGGTCCTATTCAACGAGATTGAAATTTATTCAGTCTTTTAACTTTGTTAAATGAGCCAATATGGTATTATATGAGGACACTAAAGATCATAGGTATGAATACCAATTTTACACCATTGCTGAACCTATAATTTTTTTTATATCTCAATTCTGCTTGCAGATCATTGCTATTAGTAGATGTCCTATTATTGTTGTACTCCAGCTATGGGCTCCTGCTGAGGTCAGTCCCCATGACATTCCTACCCAAATCATCGACTGCAGCATGTCCTTCCACCAATATGATTTCTCAGTCAAGAAAATATAAACAATATATTCGGTAATGCATAATTGCCTCATACTGGTTCATGGTCATTGGCTTTCCAGATATTATTATATGCCTATCCTACGACCACCTGCTTTGTAAGGGGTTTAAGCAATTTCTTCCATAACAAAACTATCAGATTTTTACCTCTAAACTATCATAGCCTGAAAGGTCATACCATGATTATTTCAGCAATGAACTTAATTTAGGTACATATTTGTCCCTGGATCCCATGCTAATCCTACTTTGCTATAAAATGCTCCTACTTTACATTCAGGTTTTTAAGCTACAGTTTTGCGATTGATGTAACTTAATTCTTCATATTTCTGTTTCTTTCTGACCGCAGTATAAAGGTTGTTCTTTGTAATAGGACAATTAAACATTTGTGTCAAACATTGGGAGATTCATCAGTTTAGTGTAGCTATTTATCTTCAGTTTTATGGATCTTTCAGTCCAGAACACTATAAATTATTTTGTTTCCATCGTCACAATCTTTCCACTCTAACGAGTGTGTAGTATTGTCAAGAAAGAGAAAATTAAGATGGTGAACTTTCTTATGGTTATTCAGGTATGGTAACTATATTTTATTACAAGATAAACAATATTTATTTTTTTCTTTGGAATTTACTTTATGGTAAAGGGATTGCACAATGTTGATCTTTAGCATGCTTGCAAAATCTTTTTAACTTTTTAATATTTCTCTTGATATTAGTTCTTTGATACGAACAAACAAATTTGAAGATTAAATTTCTTTTTGCAACAGAGTTGTACTTCAACTGATACGAATCAAAGCAAAACAAAATATCTTTTGTCTTTTAGTTAGTTAAACATATTGTTTAGCTAAAAAATAACTTATCCTACATAAATTTAAGCTACTGTGTACACTAAAATTTCTGCAGGCACCATATTACCTTCTCAATTCTATTTTGTTGCTTACCATTCATTCGGAATCATTGCTCTAGCTAGCCCACACATCTATTTATTCAATTTTACAAATGTTCATTAGTGTCTCAGTTCCATTTAAAACACACATGCAGTCATACTCCTACCCACAAATCATGACTACCGTTCCTTACATAGAAAATGGATTACCTCACATGTAGATCATTTAACTGAAGATGTCAATAACAATAACCAAATATAAGTGTCTCTTGCATTGCTATTACTATTTGACATATTTGTACCTCAAAACTATACTAATATTGATTCTGTTCATAGATTTTATCCTGTGAATAATGGCTACTTTTGCTGAAATAAAACACCATTTCCCATGTGATATCAATTACATTTATTGTCCATCTCTAAATGTAACTCTATTTCTACATACAAAGTCCCCGCAGCAACGCGTGGGGCATCTTCTAGTATTAAAGAAAGTGAAACTTTCGTTACTATCACTCAAATGTGCTCCCGGTAATCACGAAAGCACTTCAAGAGAGCATGTATCTATTTTTCTCTGAGTGGTGAGCTGACATCTCAGCCTGCTTGGGAGCAACAGAAAAATATTCTTGTATTGAACATACACCTGTAATTTTCGGTTACCCAAATTACCAGTGAAAAGAAAATCGCTGGTAATGCTTGGCCAGTTGGCTATTTGGGAGATGATTCGTTTCTTCAGGAAAATCTATGACCAAGCCCAGCATCTTTGATTTGGGGGAACTAAGATAGAAATCAATTTACCAGAAAGACCTTCTGCAATTATTCCAAATTACAGACATAAATACAGAATCATCAGATCAGAGATAGAGCCAATACCAATCAATAATCAACAGAGTTAGAAACCAATAGCAATGAGCAATAAAAACCAATTACCAAAAGGAGTAGGCGCTTGCTTTGGAGAAGGCATCAACGGATCATGCAGTCGATTGACGCCAGCAGATACCATCGGCTCAACGAATCATGCATCAAAGAATCAAAGGGCGAGAGTGAGACTGCACCAGCACCAGTGGCACGAAGAGTGCCTGAATGACCAACGATGCAGGTCAATGACGGGATGACGCTGGGAACACGGATCGAGGACGAGACGACGCTGTTGACCGGAGGATGGGACGGCGTCGGCATGGATCAAGGTCGCCCTAGTTGTGGCAGCACTAGATCTGAAGGATTGAGACGATAAAGACGCAAATCAAAAGTTCAGGAAAGAGGTGGAGCAGATCTCAAAAGCTAAGGGTGGAATTAAGGGCCACCATGGCGAGCTCGAGCCCGAGCTTGGGAACCGTCATAGTGAGATCCCTTGACATCCCTCACATTTTCATCGAGTTTAAATCGTATCTCTAAACTCGTGCGGAGGAGGAGAGCAAGGTGAGGCGGATGGCTCGAAGGCTGGCCTGATGTTCGTCGGATGGAATAAATCCATTATCATGTTTAACTGACATCTTAAGGCTGTGTTTGTTTGGGTGAGTTGGAAACTCATTCCCTCCGCACGAAAAACGAAGTGACTCATTAGCACATGATTAATTAAGTATTTACTAATTTTTTTTGAAAATGGATTAATATGATTTTTTAAAGCAACTTCGTATAGAAACTTTTTGTAAAAAAACGTACCATTTAGTAGTTTGAAATGCGTACACGTGGAACACGAGGGAGTGGAGTTGAGAACACTCCCTGCCAAACACACCCTAAACCACAGTACCAAAAATCTTCACCCCCAACTTAGAAAACCGGATTAAGTTAGGTCCTTCGACAGTATAGATGATTGGTTTTGAAAGTGCATCTAGGACCCTTAATTTATTTTGGTGTTAATGGCGGCACAAATAGAAATATACTAATGACGTTTGTTGAGATGTATGCGTGGTTGAAAAAGAGTTGAAGATTCAATCAGACTTAGCGGCATTGTGATTATGGTAAATTCTTGTAAATCTTGTTTTTCTTGAGTTTAGGATGTCGTACTATTAAGAGGGACATCACATGCATATAATTGGTTGAACACTAGTGCTCAAAATCTTTTCTTTTAAGTGTTCTTGTTGCTGTCAAGTCAGACTATCCTATTTGAAATCAGACTATTGAAGCATCTAGGCCCCGTTGTTAATTTTGGTAATTAATGACAAGCGCTAATTGTGAACTAACGATTCTCTTGAGTTACACATATTTGAGTTAGAGTTACTCAATATGAGTGCATGGATGATCAACGAGGATGTTTTTCGATGTTGCAACGGCGAAACGATTAAAGACGGTAAAACTAGCGGTTTTATTTTAATTGATCGAGGAGTTTGGGCGATCAAATTTGCTAGAATTTATTTATAGCTTTGCCGTACTATCAAGGGGGGTAATGACCTAGTCAAAGAGATGATCAAAATGCCACATTAGGTCATTTGCACTTAAGTCTTGGTTTGCTCTTGAATTTTCTCCTGTTGACTGTCCCTGGGCAGTTTGACCGGAGTGCTCTATCCGGTCTGATCGTGGAACTCTAGCCGGTCTGACCGGCCGTTCTTGGTGGTCTAACCGGCTACTTGCCGCCGGTCTGACCGGCTGGCTGGAGGCTGAATAGCCGCCTCTGGCCTGGCGATCCAGAGCCGCCAGAGTCGCAATCGGTCAGATCGAGCCGATGGAAGTCTGACCGAGCCGTGGGAGGTCTGACCGGCCGTTTGGCCTCCGGTCTGACCAGCCCTGTGGTCCCAGTGCATTTAATGTAGTTCAACGGCTAGTTTTTCAGCCGTTGCGAAGTAGTTCGGTCTGACCGGCCACACAATTGCGGTCTGACCGGCAATACACAGAGTTGGTAGATTTTGTCCCCAACGGCTAGTTTTGGGGGTTTAAGGTATAAATACCCCCCCATTTGTAGCAAGGGGGCTCTCTTGGCACTTGCTTCAATTGCATACACCCCTTGCACCTCTCTTACACATACTTGAGCCTTTGTTCATCCTTTAGTGTGGTTGAGAGTGGATTAGCCAAGAGTCAAGTGCATTTACTTTCTTGTTGAGTTAGTGTGGCACTTGATCATCTCCAAGCCGGGTCATCGCTTATTACTCTTGGAGGTTGCCGCCTCCTAGATGGCTTGTGGAGGTGCTTGCTCAGTGACCTGTCCAAGGAGATTATGGAGGAGGCCCGGTGCCGATTGTGAGTGGTTTGGAGTTCACCACCTTCGGAGTGAAGGAAGAACTACCCTAGTGATCGAGGCTTGGGTAGTCCTCTCCGTGGGTCGGCTCCCATCTTGCCCACCCCTTGACGAAGGGGGCGTGCGGTGGCTTCGTGGTTGAGCGGTGGAGTTGGGCTCGCCTCAACGGGGACGTAGGAAACCGGCGAGTTTCCGAACCTCGGAGAAAAACTTCTTTGTCTCTCGTCCCTTTACTTATTGCATTTACTTTTGTGCAATTTACATTGCTAGAGACATACTTGAGCCACTATCACCGTAGGTTTGCAAAACATAACTTAGTTGCTTAGTTAGACTTGTCCCTCACCGAGCCTTGCAACTTAGGTTAGTTTTGATTAAGTGTCATTTAATTTTAAAATCGCCTATTCACCCCCCTCTAGTCGACATCTTTGATCCTACAACTATCCGATGTGATGTCGGACTATCCGATCCTCAGACAATCCGAAATTTCACAGAATATTACTCTTTGTCTTTGGACTGGGTGTTGGCTTAAAAAACATCAAAGTATCTGATGTGACTTTAGACTATCTGATATATCGGACTATCCGAAATTTCTTGAAACTTCACTCTCTGTCTTTCTTTGAAATACTTCTCTTGAGTGAATTTACTCCGATTTTGATCAGATAGTCCGATGATCTAGAGACTTCGAAATTCAATGGAACTTAAGTCTCTGTTGAGGATGAAGTTCTCACTCTTAAAAATATCATACTATCCGATATGACATCGGACTATCTGATCGATCGGAGTATCCGAAATTTTACAGAATTTCGTTCTTTGTCTCTCGTTTGCTTAGGGGCTAAAAACATCGGACTATCCGACGTCACTTTGGATTATCCGACTTGGGATGAAAAGATTCCCCTCCAACGGCCACATTTTGGGGAGATCTATAAATACCCCCCACCTAACCCTTCTCTAGGGTGACCCAACTCATTCATTCTCATTCACTTTGGGTTGAGCTTGGTGCTAAGGTGCTTTGGATCTTTAAGCTCTTTTTTCTCCCTCTCAAATCCCTTCTTGTTCTTGGTGTGTTGGATCTTTGTGGTTGTGGATTTGGTTTTTGGGAGTCTAGTGTGTGCTTCACTCGATCTTGAGCACTAGGGTTGTGTTGGCGCAGAATTTCGACCCGCCAGATGTCAAAACGGGTTCCACGTTTCAATGGCGGCCTGGGAGATCTGCTTAACTCTAGTGCAGGTCCAATGGCTTGCCTAGGTGCGTTTAGGGCGTGCCAGTTGATTTGATCTGCAATTAACAAGAATAAGCAAGTAAACCATGTTAGAACACAATGGCCGATCGGCCAATAGGCCGATGTCACATCGTGAAGGCCTAGCCGATAGGGCAAAGCTGTATCGGCCTACTTGAAGTTATAATAAAACAAGAATAATAAATAGATCTGATCTCATCGGCCTTTATCAATATGTTAGTATTGATTTAATGGCGTTGGCCGATGAGAGACATGCGAGATAAATGCGCTAGCTAATACTCTAGCGTAAACTTATATGAACCAATCGGCTGTCATAAATATGCTGATCACACAGAAGTCTGGAGATTAATCTGCAATAAATATATCTATATCTATCGATCCGTTCATATAAGTGGCAAATACATGCAAGAACGTAAAATAATCACATGCATTAGATAAGACCGGCTGAAACCCCGGCGCTATCCTTAATTACGATCGAAGACAGGCTTTGAGTTAAATCTCAAGACATGACTAGGGTCGATAGCAACTCAAAGTATGAATCGAAAACTAACACAAAGAAGATCAAGCCGTCGATCGCTTTTGGGGATGGTAGATGCATTGAGTGATCCAACACAAGCAAACCGATTCGATCACCATCGGCAACGAACCCTACAGCGAGTAAGCCGCTGGCGAGATAGAATTGGCAAGCCATATCAAGATCATTCAAAACACGATAGACGATGATCATGTCGCCAGGACTTAACGTGTCTAAAATGACACGCTAGCCCCGACGACGTAGATCGTCGGGTACGAGTTCTTACCTCTGCTCTGGGGAAGCAAGAACTCGTCGGAAGTTAACCTCTTGCGAGGGTGGCGATGCGCCGAAAGTAGATTGTTTTTGTTGTTGAATTGATTGAGAGAAATTCTATGTACAGACTACCGAGATATTTATACCCGTGACTTACAACATGGTCCGTGTAGGACACGATCTTATCTCTAACTAACAAATAAATCCTTGCGGCGGACTCTTACCATAGATTAGATCTAAATCTACTTAATTTACAAGATACAATTGCTTAAAACCGAGCCTTATCTCTATTTGGCAATCTCCTTGAAGCTTATCTCAAGCCCAAACCAAGCCCATGCTGACTCTATCAACTTCCTGCGTCTATCGGCCAACGGCCGTATTGAATCCGTATCGGCTGATACAGCCTTTCTGCTAGCGCTTCTTCCAGTCCGATACGCCTGCTGAGTCCGATACGAGACTTGGTCCGACTTTGGTTTGGCCCTTCCTCTCTGCGTCGGTTTTCTCTTTCCTCTCCGAGTAGATTACCAAAATCTGCTGTTAACACATGCCCCCCAATTCCGCTTCATTATATAATGTGGCGGAATTAGCTCCGAGGAACCCATCGACTTCTTCGCTAGGGTTTGTCTTAAAACCGCACAGATCTAGATTCGCAGCCCTCCGCTGCCTATTTCTTCACGCAATTCTTCATTAACCACCTGCTCCTCTTGATTCCGGCGACTCCTGGACATCTTTTCGGCATCGACTCCTTCATCGGTGACCCCTTCACCAGCATCAATGGCTTCCTTGTCGTTCTACACTTCTGAAATCCCCGTGGTAAACCAATCCTTCTTCGAACTTGCATTTTCACTTTCCCGCCGAAACTTTCAAAACTAGGGTTTATGCTCTTGCTCCCCCGGGTCTTATTTTTCACTTCTGTTCATATGCCATAGGTTTTCAAGGACCAGATTCTAGTTCCCACAGACGACAAATCGCACCGATTCCTTTTGGGCCCCATGGGCAACTCTGACCCCACCTGGCTGATAAATGCGGAGACGAACAGAATCCCTTTCAAGCAAGTAAAGTCCAATGTCTCTTCATGGAAGCATACTTTCAGATCTTGGCCGTCAAAACTCAATGGCTACAGGACTTGGTACAAGAGGATTGCCGCAGCCAAGCAAGTTCATTGGGATGAAATAGGAATCGGCCAATGCATCACTCTGTCTTACCAAAAAGAACGAACCCCTTATGTCAGCAGCCACTTATTTCTGGTCCAGCACCCTGAACGCCTTCCTGTTCCAGCAAGGTCCGATGACCCCAACATTACTCGATGTCAAGATGCTGACAGGATTGGATATACTCTCTGAGATTAATCCCTTCAACCTCCTCATTAACAGCAGCCATAAGCTGAAGACCAAGAAGATTGGAGGCTGGTCTGGGTACATATCTGAGCACATGGAGCAAGGATCTGTCTCAGAGAGAGAACACGTGGCCTTTCTGACTCTGTGGTTAGAAAAATTCGTCTTCTGTGGATCAACCTGTGGCCCTACTTTGAACTGCCAACATTTAGCTCAGGCCCTGATTGAAAAGAAACAATTTCCCCTTGGCCGATATCTCCTTGGAGCTGTCTATCGGCTGCTTTACTCTGCCACTCAAGATCTGATGTTAAAACGGACAGTGGCACACGGAGGTCCATGGTGGTTTATCCAGCTTTGGCTAACAATCCACACCAACACCATGGTCGATCGGCCTCCATTATCAGATTTGATCTTCCCATCGGACTACACTGACAACGAAAATCCCTCATCCAGGAGATGTATGTCCTTTGGAGAAGCAGCTTCAGTCTATCCTGGAGCAGATCAATCGACCGAAGATATTTCCACCTGGTTCGTCCGATTCTACACTGGCCCTCCATCAATCAAGATGGACATGTTCGTCTACCCTTCGGACTCTGAATTTGAGCTCCCTACCGATCTAACCCTGAGCCAACTGAACGATGACATAGTCTCGAGGGAAATCTTCATGATCGGCATTACTCCTTGCCTGCTCCTAGTAGGCGTGTTTCAAGGCAGAAGCACCAGCCTGTTGTACAAGTTTTACAACCCCATGGCGGCTGCCAGACAATGCGGGCTTGGGCAACTTCCTATCAGCCTGTACTTCCATCGGCTCCTAGAGAGCAGGGGTACAGTTTCATCGGCCCTGATCATGAGTAAAGCCTTGGAGATCAAAATACCAAACTTGGGCGATTGTGACCGATTGTGGTTGAGCGCATTCATCCATATCAGCTTCCAATCATGGTGGCAGGAGTGGGCTACTCACATCTTCCATCAATCGGCCAGGTTCTATCTGACAGAGCTTGTCGACAATATCAGTCCCCAGGTCCCTGACACCCCAATGTCGTCTGTTAGCAACAGCGGGCAGAAGATAACCTATCCTCTGGTCCTGGCTCCATCAGGCAAATCTGTTATGGAATCGACTATCGGCCTTACTGCCCCGAAGGTATTGTCGCTGCTCCAAGGGCCGATAGTCAAAGAGACTACAAAAAGGAAGATGCCAGTAAAAGAGAAAACTCAAAAACCAGGTAAAAAATCCAAGACTGACGACCAGGCCGATCTTGACGAGCTAGACCCCTTCGTGGAACAATTCCTAGACGATCAAGTTATGGAGGAGGGGGTCGATGCAGCAGCTGCTGATCTGCCCGGAGAAGAAAACCCGTCGGCCAACACTGCTGAAGAGCCATCGGCCAGGCCAACCAAAGATCCATCAGCTACGACCATTGCAATCCCATCGGCCGATGACCAAGCCGACGCTGCTCAACCAAGGAGAACCAGAAATGCAGTCCGCAAGGTTAATATAATCCCCTTCTTGAATTTATGCGACTTCCTTTTGCTGGTCTATTATAACTTGATCTCCTTTCTAGGTCGTTGCATCGTCTTTACTCAAAGAAAGAACTCAATCGGCCCCTTTACCAAGAACCAAGAAAGCAACCTTGCAAAGACGTGAACAAGCCAAGGCCCGATTAAGAACACCATCTCCTTCTCCACCACCCTCTCCGATTGCTTCGGTAAGAGTTGATCTTTTTGACTTATTCTTCTGATAATATGGGTCTGATCACCGTTTTCTTGTCTTTCTTCAGCCACGAGCTCCATCACCTGCACCACATCGGTGTCACGCCCGGAAAATAGAGCACTATATTCCGATTGTGAGTGCATAATTCCTTGTCCCAGGAGGCAAGGTACACATTACAAAGTTGATAAATATCAGAATAAACAAGCGGAAGCGTAGATAGAGTATTTTATTACATGGGCGACCAAAGGCCCAGCACTGAAAGATAAACGAATAAAAGACGACAGCTACGACGGACCACCATAGGCACTTCGACATCAGGCACGAGCTAGACACCAAAGTCTTCAACTTCAAAGTACTCCTCTGCTGGAAGGGGGAAAAAGGAGCAAGGCTGAGTACAACCACCGTACTCAGCAAGCCATGCCGGGAAAAATGCAAATATAATGCTAGGGAGTACAAAGGATTCATATATAGGGATATTTTGCATAAAACCAGTATTTTGAAACATTTAAATATTTAAAGGCATTTTAAATCAACACGAACCTATCTCTAGTCAAATTATCATCAAGCTGCGCACCTACGCAATCTTGCCTTATCCTAGGCCAACAAGTACTAACTCCAGTTATTTTAGTTTTAAACAGAATCAAATTCTAACTTGGGTACATTGCTCAGCTTGCCCATAACCGAGGGCGCGGCTATTCGAATAGATTAAACCTACTGCCTAGTATTGCCCTAAGCGAAAAAGACCGACAAAGACTTCCCCCACCAGGCGCCCTGGGTCGAGCAGACAGTCTATGCCCCCGGGCGTACTGCCAGAGATGTCAACCCCACCAAGGGCTTCATTCATCCCTATCCGTGTCTTTTTGCTCATGGCCGTCCTAGATGACAAGTTAAGCCTTACCCATTAGACAAGTGGTAGTACGGAATATGCCTTGCAACAGAGGCCCGAAAACCGGTCCTTATGACGGCCGAGGTGCGACTAACAAAACTAAGCACCCCGAGCCCAGCCGAAAACAAGTTTGGGGAAATTTTGAAGGGGAAACATCATTTCATGGCTAATCAGCCATTAACCAAAATTACCATTAATTAAAAATTATTCACAAATCTAATTATTGGAAATAACTCTAATTGTTTCTATGTAAGCAAGGCTAAGCATATTCCTAAAGTTTCTAGTAAGCACCACATATATAAAGTCCTTACTAGTTTTATTTTTCCTAGGGTTATCAAGGATCATAATATTACAAATAGTAAGGTCGTAACAAGGGATAATCAGTAAGGCTAAATAAAACGGTAATAATCATGGGAATTTAATAAAGCGAAATGCAATAATTTAAATAAACATAATTTTGTAAACTGGGATAGCAATATGATCAAAATGACATGACTTGCCTTGCTCGCTACCAAAGTCTTCCGCGTCAACCTCGAGAAAAAGCGGCTTTTCCGGATCTGCAGCGTCGACACGACATACGCAAAGGAAAAAGGCCAAAAATAAATAAAAACCATATAAGATGCATGAACAAAGCAGAAAAATAGGTTCTTTACTGTTTAGGGAAAAATTAGCAATTTGAACGGGTCAATTCCGAGTTCAAATAGTCGAGATACGACAATTTGAATTTTAAATGTTGTTCAAAATGGCATATTGTGAATTGATTGAATAATTCTCTCTTTTTTTATAGACAGAACAGAAGAGACAGAGAGAGGGAGACAGTGAGGAGGAAGGAGACAGAGAAAGAGAAGAAGTAGGAAGAGAGAGAGATGGCAGTGAGGGCGGCGGCAAGGCTCACCGGAGTTGCGGGAACGGTGAGGGGACGTCGACGACGAGTTTGGCGGCGAGGAATAGTGGCGGCCGGAGTTGCGACGGTGACTGCGCAAGAGAACAGCGGCGCGACGTCTCGAGAGAGCGGGAGAGGAGGGTGGCCGCGTGTGGGGAGGAAGGAGGAGGCCGAGGGCTGCCTTTTATAGGCTGGTGGGGAGAGAGAAGGGCGCCGGGGAGGGAGATCGACGCTGGCCATGGTGGAGCTCTCCATTGAAGCAAACTTTCAAAATCCACCACGAATTAATGCCGAATCGAGTGGGATTTGTTGGGGGAAATGAAGAGGAGGAGGTGAGGAATCCATTTTCACAGTTATTTCGGAGGGGAATCGATCGGGGAGGGAGATCAAACGGTGGCTTGCTGCACCTCTACGTTCACTGGAGAGAGAGAGCTGCTGGAGGTTGAAGATGAATAGTGGCTGGGCTAGCTGGGCCACGCGGAGGAGGCAAAATGGACTTCGGTTCGCGGGAGGGAAGCAGCTGGGCCGGCTGAGGAGGGAGTGGCCCAAGGGAGGGAGGGAGGTTTAAATTTAATTTTCTTTTTTAGAAAGTCTGAGAAAGGTTTTTGTTGCATTTAAAATATTTATAGTACTCTGAAAATTCAAGTAAAAATTGTTTAAATATTTCGAAGCATGAGGAATTCAACAAAAATTCCCACATGCTGATTTGAGTTGAATCTTGGGGATTTTTAATTGTTGAAGGCTAAATTAGATTTTTACAATTTCTAGAAATAATTTAGACGGTGAAATTTTAAGGTGATTTTCAAGGCGCGACAATCGGCCAACCCTTTCACCTGCTGTTTCAGAACGACAAAAGGAGACCGATGCAGGCACAGCCGATGTCCCATCACAGGTAAACCAGATCACCTCGAATCCCTTGCCGATTTTGCTTGACTGAGTTAACCATGCCCTATCTTGATGATTGCAGAACTTAGCCGATATGTTTACTTTTGATATCGGCCAATTTCTCGATGATGAGGACAAAAGAGCTACCCAGCGCAGCCAAGCCATCAATCTCTGAAGAATTAAAAGGCCAGCTGTCTGACATTGCTAATCAGCTGGAATCATCCTTAGAGTCACTGGTGGAGAATTGTAATCCAATCAGGAGTAGGGTGCAAGAAATCCAAGATCAACTGCCTGAAGACCTGATGGAGATCTTGACTCCAGCCATCTTCTTGGAGCAGTACCACTTCAAGCTTCACAGGGCCAAAGAGAGAATAGCAAAGAGGCAGGAGCGCGAAGGCTTGGAATCGGCCTTAACTGCCAGCAAGGCTCAAGTTAACTCTGACAAGACGAAGTTGGACGAGCTGGTCGTTGTGCCGATTGCCTTGAGCAAAAAGCTTGAAGAACTCCGCCACCTTGAAGCAGACCTGGTGTTGAAGCTAGAAGCAACTCGCGCAGAAATCCAAGAAGTCGAGATGAAGATAGCTGCATCCCCAAAGGCCATAGAGGACCAAACCGCGAAACTGAAGGCATCGGCCAAACATCTTGCGACCCTGAGTAAGTCCTTGAAGCCTGTTCCAGGGTCGACGGCCGATGACGCGCAGACAATAGAAGACATCGATCAAATCCGTCGCAAGGCCATTGCAGCTATCCAAAGCTTCATAAGCTGATGTAATATAGTTTTTCATTTCCTTCTTGTAAAGAGATAACTCTGTTTCTGAGTAATATGTACAATTTTGTTTTTTAAGTCCATAAATTTGAATCCATCCGATAAACTTGAAAACTTGCTGAGTATATATATGCCCCTCAAATTTTGGAAGATGAGGGCTCATGTTGTAAAATTTGAACTAAGGGCGATAGTGTATAACGGCCATCGAAAGGCGATGCGATGCACATCGGCTATTATCATAAATCGGCTGGCAGGCCAATTATGAGTCGATCCATACGCTTGGATAATATTTCTTTAAATACTTGCCATTAAGAGCTCTGCCATAAACTTCTCCATCTAATCCTTTTAGTAGATAAGCATTGCGAGGAACACATCGATGAATCTGAAAAGGACCTTCCCAATTAGGTGACCACTTGCCGAATTTGTTGTCCCTTGAACCAATCGGTAGTATCAATTTCCAAACAAGATCCCCTTCCTCAAATGACTTGGCTACAACTTTTTTGTTATAATGACGAGCGACTCGATCCTTATCTCGCTTTATTTTTTCCAAGGCTCGCAATCGTACATGTGCCAAATCATCCAACTCATCAACCATAAGATTGTGGTACTCATCGGCTGTCAAGTCGTCTTGCAATGCAATCCTCCTTGAGCCGATGTTGGTCTCCCATGGCAGCACAGCTTCATGTCCATAAACCAACTGATAAGGCGGTACTTGAATTGCACCATGACAAGCCATCCGATACGCCCAAAGGGAATCGGCCAGCGTTGTATGCCACTGTCTCGGTTGTTCAGCAATCTTCCTCTTGATCAATTTGATTAAACTCTTGTTAGAAGCCTCTGCTTGCCCATTAGCTTGTGTGTAATACGGAGAAGAATGCAACAATTTAATGCCCATGCTGTCAGCAAACTCAACAAACTCATCGGACACGAAAATAGATCCCTGATCGGTCGTCAGCGTCTGCGGAAGTCCAAATCTATATATGATATGCTCTTTGACAAACTGGATTGTATCTTTGGAATCAACTTTCTTATAAGGAACGGCCTCAACCCACTTTGTGAAGTAATCGGTAGCCGCTAAAATATACTTGTGTCCTTTGCTTGATGGAGGATTAATTTGTCCGATCATGTCTATGCCCCATCCACGAAACGACCATGGCTTTATGATTGGGTGCATAGCCGATGCCGGTGCTCTCTGAATTGCTCCAAACTTTTGACAATCTTGACATCCCTTGTAATACTTGAAACAATCCTCTAGCATTGTCGGCCAAAAATATCCAACTCGCTTCAACAACCATCTCATTTTATGGGCCGATTGATGTGTTCCACAAATTCCTTCATGGACCTCGCTCATGACAACTTTAGCCTCTTCTAAACTCAAGCACTTTAGTAAGACACCATCAATCGTTCGACAGTATAGATCATCATTGAGCAAGACATAATGTAAAACCTTATATCTCATCTTTCGTGACGCCGATTGAGAAGGATTTCTTAAGTACTCAATGATAGCAAACCTCCAGTCATCGGCATCCACGGTGACGATTTTAACTTCTATGTCTTTCACCATATGGCTGTATCCTGATGCCCCCTGAGCTAAATCATTGGCCTCGAAGTTCTGCTTCCTGGGTATATGCCTCATCGTCACTATCTTGAAAACCTTTAATAACTCCAGGCACTCTTCATTATAAACTCTGAGAATATCATTCCTGCACTCATACGTCCCAGAAAGCTGGTTAATCACCAACTGTGAATCACCAATAATTTCTACGGAATCGGCCTCGACCTCTTGTAGCAGCTGCAAACCCTTAAGAACAGCTTTATATTCTGCTTGATTGTTAGTATAATAAGACTTGATAGTAAACGCAAACTCGAAGCTTGCCCCCCGAGGGGATATGATGACTAAGCCGATATCGCATCCATGTCTGCAAACAGATCCATCAAAATACAGTGTCCATGGGACAATATCTGAATATGTAATTGAATCATCTCGATGTTGAACAATGAAATCGGCCAGGGCTTGTCCCTTAATCGCTTTGGCCGATTCATACCGGAGGTCAAACTCTGTCAAAGCAAAAATCCACTTCCCAATTCTTCCTTTTAACACAGGGGCCGATAACATGTATTTCATCACATTGGCTTTACTTACCACAATACACTCATTGGAGAGTAAATAATGCCTCAATTTAGTACATGAAAAATATAAGCATAAACATAACTTCTCCACAGGCGTGTACCTTGTTTCAGCATCCAACAATCTTTTGCTGAGATAAAAAATAGCTCTTTCTTTGCCGTCTATGTCCTGGATGAAAACTGAGCCGATAGACCTCTCATCGGCCGATAGGTACAACTTGAATGGAACTCCTTTTTGTGGAGGGATTAACACTGGTGGGGAACTCAGGTATTCCTTGATATTGTCCAACGCCTTTTGCTGCTTATCACCCCATACAAACTCCTGATCATCCTTCAACTTTAATAATGGAGTGAATGGTTCTATCCTGCCTGATAGGTTTGATATAAAGCGTCGAACAAAATTGATCTTCCCAATCAGAGATTGTAACTTGGTCTTGTTCTCTGGAGGCTTGATCTTTTTTATTGCATCAATTTTCTTCTGTGTAATCTCAATTCCTCTCTCGTGAACCAAGAAACCCAAAACCTGACCGACCGACATGCCAAAAGCACACTTATTAGGATTCATCTTCAGACCATATTTCCTTGCTCTTTCCAATACTTTGCGTAAATCGGCCAAGTGATCATCGTACTCTTTTGATTTCACAACCACATCATCAATGTACACCTCGATCAAGGAACCGTTTAGGTCGTGAAAGATATAGTTCATTGCCCTCTGATATGTAGCTCCAGCGTTCTTGAGACCGAATGTCATAACGACCCACTCATATAGGCCGATTGCCCCCGGACACCTGAAAGCTGTCTTGTGAATATCTTCTTTAGCCATGAAAATCTGATTATAGCCTGCGTTTCCATCCATAAAACTGATAATCTTGTGTCCAGACGCATCATCAACTAGCAAATCGGCCATTGGCATAGGATATTCATCTTTTGGGGTTGCTTTGTTTAGATCTCTGAAATCGATACACACCCTGAGCTTGCCGTTTTTCTTCAACACTAGAACTATATTAGAAACCCACTCCGCATATCGACAGGGTCTGATAAAATTGGTGTCGTAGAGCCTTGTGATCTTTGCCTTGATAGCTTCATACATATCGGCCTTGAATCTCCTAGGAGCTTGTTTGAACGGCCGATAGCCTGGTTTTATGGGGAGCCGATGTTCTACGATCGACTGGCTTAATCCTGGCATCTCGTGGTATTCCCATGCAAAACAATCCTTGTATTCTTTCAAAAGATATATCAATTTATTCTTATATTTCTTTGGCAGGTTAGCACTTACATACGTCGGCCTAGGCTTATCACCTATCCCTATGTCAACTTCTTCAAGTTCATCGGCCGACGTGAAGCCTTGTCTCAATTTTCCGTCTAACTCATCCACCGTATCTTCTGTATAGGGACTATCTTTTTCATCTTGTCTTGTGGATGTTGCACCTTTGTTAAAGTAACTGCGTGTTTCCATCTTTGATTGGCTCGATATCACAGTCAGTTATCTTCAAGAAATCGGCTTCCCAAACTCGTCCGGATAGGCAATCGATTCCTTTCATCTCCCAAACTGCAAGATCGGCATTGGCCACATGCACCGATCTATCGGCCTGCACGATCTCGACCTGCTCCCCTTGCCATTGCATAAGGCATTGATGCATTGTCGAAGGGACGCAACAATTTGCGTGGATCCAATCTCGTCCCAACAACAGGTTGTAGGAACCCTTTCCATCAAAGACGAAAAAGGTGGTAGGGATTGTATTGTTGCCCACTGTGAGCTCCACATTCAACACCCCTTTTGCCTCAGATGCGTTGCTGCCAAAGTCCTTTAACACCATATTTGTCTTGATTAGATCCTCAGGCACTTTTCCAAGCTTCCTGAAAGTTGTATATGGCATCAAATTTACTGCCGCGCCGCCATCGACTAGCATCTTTGTCATCGGCTGCCCATTGACGAATCCGCTGATGTACAATGGCCGGAGGTGCCTGTAGCTGGTGTCGGCTGACTTGTCGAACACGGCTTGCTCTGGTGACAATTGTAGCTTAGCCGAAGATTGCTCCATGTCGTCATCAGCTATAGCTTCATCGGCCATCCGTATACTATATTCTGCTGGCAACACGAAAACCATGTTAACAGAAGCCGATGCTATGCTTTTACCTTTTGCTGATGCAGGATCTTGAGTTGACTTTGTATCGCCCTCATCAGCCTTTCCTACTGTAGACTTCAGCCTCCATTGCTTCCTTGTTTTAACAGACCGATGAGCGGTTTCTGCTTGCTGCTCCTGGATCTTCTCTTTCTGTCTCAGCTTCTAAACCCGTCGCTTTTGCGTTTTGCTAAACACGTCACATGGGCACCACTAAGGGTTCTGGGCTTGCTCGTCGTCTTGCGTCCGACGGTCATGGTGCATCGGCCCTAGCCTCTCATGTACAGATTTCCTCTGCTTGATCGGCCGATGCGCTTGCC
This sequence comes from Oryza officinalis, assembly GCA_008326285.1. NCBI lineage: Eukaryota > Viridiplantae > Streptophyta > Magnoliopsida > Poales > Poaceae > Oryza > Oryza officinalis. Next base: position 10,410,572 of record BDMV01000007.1, read on the forward strand.
TACTTGAGCTGCCCTGGTGAGATTCTTCGACATTGCTGCATGCAAGGCATTCTTGTATTGATGGTGTTAACGGCGAAATTTGGTAATCGACTTGGAAGAGGAAGAGGAAGCAGAAGCAGAGAGGAAGGATTGAGTTGGAGCCAGACCAGGTATTGTATCGGACTCGCTAGCCGTATCGGACTGGGAAAGGTGCTGCCATAAAGAGCGTATCGGCCGATACGGATTCGGCTTGGTTGTGGGCCGATACGGGTTATGAGTTGACAGCGTCAACGTAGGCTTGGTCTGGACTTCAAATAAGCTTTAAGGAAGTTGCCAAATAGAGATAAAGCTCGGTTTTAGGCAATTGTATCTTGTGAATTAAGTAGTTTAGATCTAATCTGTGGTTAAAGTCTGCCGCAAAGATTTGTTTGTTAGTTGTAGATAAGATCGTGCCCTACAAGGGTTCTGTTGTAACCTCGGGTATAAATATCCCGATAGTTTGTACATAGAATCTCTCTCGACAATCAATACAACAACCAGTTCAATCTACTTTCGGCGCATCGCCAACCCTCGCAAGAGGTTAACTTCGACGAGTTCTTGCTTCCTGGAGCAGAGGTAAGAACTCATTCCCGACGATTTGCATCGTCTGGGCTAGCGTGTTGCTTTAGGCACGTTAAGCCTCGATGATGTAATCGTCGTCTATCATGTCTTGGATAATCTTGACAGACGTCTTAATTCCGCCTCGTCAGCGATTTACTCGTTTTAGGGTTTATTGCCGACGATAGTCTAATTCTCACGTTTGGCTAGATTGTTCAATGCATCTACCATCTTTAAAAGCAATCGACAGCTTGATTTTCTTTGCGTTAAATCTCAATTCACACTTTGAGTTGCTATCGACCTTAGTCCTGTTTTGAGATCTAACGCGAAGCCTGTTTTCGGTTGTAATTAAAGATAGCGCCGGGGTTTCAGCCGGTCTTACCTAACGCATGTGATTGCTTTATGTTTTTGCATGTGTTTGCCACTTATACGTGTGGATCAGTAAATATAAATAAGTTGATTACAGGGTATTCTCAGGATCTCTCTGTGATTGGTGTATTTATATCGGCCAATTGACTTGTATAGGTTTGCACTAGAGTATTAGCTAGTGTAGTTATCCTTGCTATCCTTGTCGGCCGATGCCGTTAATTGACATCTATATGTCGATGAAGGCCGATAAGACTAGATTCATGTTTTAACTCTATTTTACTACGAGTGAGCCGATATAGCTTTGCCCTATTGGCTGGGCTATGACAATGTGTCATCGGTCTATCGGCCGATCGGCCATTGTTTTCTGACATGGTTTACTTATTTCTTGTTGATTGCAGATCAAATCAACTGGCATGCTCTGCACACGACTAGGCAAGCCATTTGGACCTGCACTGGAGTTAAGCAGATCTCCCAGGCCGCCGTGGTAACGCTGAACCCATTTGGTTGCTTGACGGGTCGAAATTCTGCGCCAACACGCTTTTGGCACGCCTGGTGGGACCTCAAGAACACAAGCTTTTCAACAAGCAACAAGATCACCTCGAGATGTCAAAGCAGGCTGAGATCTCCGAGGAGAACGTCGTCCCTGTAACCGCCGACCAGCTCAACGCAGAGCAAAAGGCTGAGATGGAGAAGCTGGTCGAGCAGTTCCAGAATATGTACCTGCAAACATATTCTAGGACTCGGCAAGGCACCCTGATCCAGAAATCCAAGGTAGTTATGCCGAGTCCTGTAGATGGAGCTGGCACGTCGGCGGCGGCGCACAACCACACCGTCAAGGCTGAAGATACTGCAGCGCCGACGTTGCAGGACAGGATTGACTCCACAGTCCATTCTGCGCTAGTCAACCAGTCGGGGATCCTGGTGAACACATTGACCAATACGGTCAAATCGATCCTAGATGGGTTGATTCACCAGTACAAGCCTCAGGGGCCGATTTTCTTACCAGAAAATAAGTTCCCTGCCTATCGGACCTTGAGGAACGACCTGAGCACGGCTCAGTCGACAGCGCCGATGCCACCCCCATCGGCTCAGCCAACAACGACACTGTCATTGGTCCTCACCAGGCAGACGGGGGGAAGCCCTCAGCACATCACGGAGGAGCAATATGCTCAATGGACCAAGGGGAAGCAACCAGTAATCGAGCCGATGCAGCAAGTTCCTGTCAACCAGCCATCGGCCGGACAGCCACAAGCCTCGGTGTTCAACAATCCTCCACCTCAAGCTGCATACAACGTGCCACAAGGCTACCAGCAGCAAACCGCAGGGCAGTATGGCGCGCAGAATGTTGATCACCACTACCAGCCATACTCCCCCAGGCAGTACCAAGCAGAGGGCTTGTAGCAATCGTATCAGCAAGACCTCCCACATCGGCCCGCAGGATACTGGGCCGATATGATAGCCGAAGTGATGCGAGATCAGTTCGGCTTGAAGCCCAAGGAGAATTCCACAGTATATCGGCACCCATATCCCGAGGAATTTGACAGAGTGCCATTGCCAGGCCGATATAAGATCCCGGACTTCTCCAAATTTTCGGGACAGGACAACGTCTCGACATACGAGCATGTCAGCCGATTCCTAGCACAGTGCGGGGAGGCATCGGCTATCGAGGCGTTGAGGGTGAGGTTTTTCCCTCTGTCCTTATCAGGGTTTGCATTCACGTGGTTTTCGTCTTTACCCTGCAACTCCATCAGAGGATGGATAGATCTGGAGAAACAGTTTCACAGGTATTTCTATAATGGCGTACAGGAGATGAAACTGTCCGATCTGACTGCCATCAGGCAACGAGTGGATGAATCGGTCCCAGAGTATATCCAAAGGTTTAGAGACATAAGGAACAGATGTTACAGCCTCAGCTTGACCGATTTCCCAGTTGGCCGATTTGGCATTTCAAGGACTGTTAGGGCCGATACGCGAGAGGTTCTCCTCGTAGGAATTTGACAGCCTAGCTCAGCTAGCACAATGGGTATCGGCCCACGAACAACGATTCCAGGAGGCAAAGGAGTTTGCGAAGAAGATCAACACAGTTTATCAGTATGCCTCCGACGATGACGACGAAGAAGATGTTGATGTCGACCTGGCTGAGTGGGCCCGGATGAGGAAGCCGACAACTTGCCAATGGGTGAAAAAGGGCGACAAAGAAGACAAATTCGACTTCGACATCAACAAGGCCGATAAGATATTTGACCTGCTGTTGCAAGAAAAGCAAATTCAGTTGCCTGTAGGTCACGTGTTGCCATCGGCCGAAGAGATTAAGAAGAGAAGATATTGCAAGTGGCACAACTCCTATTCACACCATACCAACGAATGCAAGATCTTTAGACAACAGATTCAATCGGCTATCGAACAGGGCAGAATTAAGATTGATGACGCCAAGAAGCCGATGAAGATAGAAGGACACCCGTTCCCAGTCAACATGGTGCGGGCAGACAAGGCCGATGGCGGTGGCCATCGGACCGGCAAGCGACCTTATCAGACTTCTGAAGGCCTGATCAGAAAATACCAGCGGAGACAGGAAGAACAAGCCCAAGACTACGCCGATAAAGACAACTCTTATGACCCACATTGGGAGTGCGAGTTTTTCCAGTTTTGCTGGAATGAGGGGATGAGGTTGCCATCCATTCAGGAGTGCCCTGTGTGCAGCGGAGCAGAAGATTATTATCAGGGCAGCTCAAGCAAGCAAGCGCATCAGCCAGCCAAGCAAAGGAAATCTGTGGATGAAAGGCTAGGGCCGATATGCCAAGAACAACATGTCAAAGACGAGGAGCAGGCCCAGAACCCCCAATGGTGCCCAAGCGATGTATTCACCAAGACACAAAAACGGCGAGTTCAGAGGCTGAGGAGGAAGGAGCAAATCCAGGAACGACAGACAGAGATAGCCCATCAGCCAGCCAAGACCAAGAAAGAGTGGAGGATAAAGTCCACAGTGGTCAAGGCCGATGAGGGCACTTCCAATATAGCTCGGGCTTCTTCGGCTTCAAAAGGTAAAAGAGTGGCATCGGCGCCTGTTAATATGGTTTTTATACTGCCGGCAGAATACAGCGTGTAGGCGGCCGATGAAGCGATGGTCGATGACGAACAATTTTCGGCCAGACTACAGTTGTCACCAGATCAAGCCATCTTCGACAAGCCAGTTGACGCTAGCTACAGACACTTGTGGCCGTTATACATCAAGGGATTCATCAACGGACAGCCGATGACGAAGATGTTGGTTGATGGCGGCGCGGCGGTCAATTTAATGCCATACACAACCTTCAGGAAGCTTGGAAAAGTACCTGAAGACCTTATCAAGACCAATATGGTATTAAAAGACTTCGGTGGCAATGCATCCGAGGCGAAGGGGGTCCTAAATGTGGAACTCACCGTGGGCAGCAAAACAATACCCACCACCTTCTTCGTCTTCGACGGAAAGGGTTCCTACAGCTTGTTGTTGGGACGGGATTGGATCCACGCAAATTGTTGCGTCCCTTCAACAATGCACCAGTGCCTCATGCAATGGCAAGGGGACCAGATTGAGATCGTGCAGGCCGATCGATCAGTACATGTGGCCAATGCCGATCTCACAGTATGGGAGATGGAGGGAATCGACTGCTTGTCCGGGCGAGTCTGGGATGCCAATTTCCTCAAGGTAACTGATTGCGACATCGAGACGATTGAAGATCAAGACAAGCAGTTACTTTAGCAAAGATGCGCCGTCTGCCGTTGAAGACGAACAAGCTAGTCCCTACACAGATGATGCGGTGGACGAGCCAGATGGCAAGTTGGGACAAGGTTTTACGTCGGCCGATGAACTGGAAGAAATTGATATAGGGATAGGTGATAGGCCTAGGCCGACGTATGTAAGTGCTAATCTGCCAGAGGAATATAAGAATAATTTGATAAATCTTTTGAAAGAATTCATGGATTGTTTTGCATGGGAATATCATGAGATGCCAGAATTAAGCCGATCGATTGTAGAACATCGGCTATCAATCAAACCAGGCTATCGGCCTTTTAAACAAGCTCCTCGGAGATTTAAGGCCGATATGCACGAAGCTATCAAAGCAGAGATCACAAGGCTTTACGACGCTAACTTTATCAGACCCTGCCGATATGCGGAGTGGGTCTCCAACATAGTTCTAGTGTTGAAGAAGAACGGCAAGCTAAGGGTATGTATCGATTTCAGAGATCTAAATAAGGCAATGCCGAAGGACGAGTACCCTATGCCATTGGCCGATTTGCTAGTCGACGCTGCATCTGGGCATAAGATTATCAGTTTTATGGATGGAAACGCGGGCTACAATCAGATCTTCATGGCTAAGGAAGACATTCACAAGACAGCTTTCAGATGCCCGGGGGCAATCGGCCTGTATGAATGGGTCATCATGACATTTGGTTTGAAGAATGCTGGAGCTACGTATCAAAGGGCTATGAATTATATTTTCCATGATCTTATCGGCTCTTTGATTGAAGTCTATATTGATGATGTCGTCGTGAAGTCAAGAGAGTATGATATGCACTTGACCGATTTACGCAAGGTACTAGAAAGGGCAAGGAAATATGGTTTAAAGATGAACCCTAACAAAAGTGCCTTTGGCGTATCGGCTGGTCAGTTTTTGGGTTTCTTGGTCCATGAGAGGGGAATTGAAATTACACAGAAGAATATTGATGCCATCTAGAAAATCAAACCCCCGAAAAACAAGACCAAGTTACAATCTCTGCTTGGGAAGATTAACTTCGTCCGGTGTTTTATATCAAATCTATCAGGCAGAATAGAGCCATTCACTCCACTGTTGAAGATAAAGGACGATCAGGAGTTCATATGGGGTGATAAGCAACAGAAGGCGCTGGACGATATCAAGGAGTATTTAACTTCTCCTCCGGTTTTAATCCCTCCACAGAAAGGGGTTCCGTTCAGGCTGTACCTATCAGCCGATGAGAAATCCATCGGCTCAGTCTTGGTCCAAGATATTGATGGTAAGGAAAGAGCTATTTTTTATCTCAGTACGACGATGTTAGACGTTGAGACAAGGTACACGCCGGTGGAGAAATTATGTTTGTGCTTATAATTTTTATGTACTAAATTGAGGCATTATTTACTTTCCAACGAGTGCATTGTGGTAAGTAAGGCCGATGTGATGAAATACATGTTATCGGCCCCTGTGTTAAAAGGACGAATCGGGAAGTGGATTTTTGCCTTAACAGAGTTTGATCTCAGATATGAATCGGTCAAAGTAGTCAAAGGACAAGCCGTGGCTGATTTCATTGTTCAACACAGAGATGAGTCAGTTGTATATGCAGATATTATGCCTTGGACATTGTATTTTGATGGATCCGTCTGCAGACATGGATGCGGTATCGGCCTAGTTATCATATCCCCTCGGGGGGCAAGTTTTGAGTTTGCTTTTACTATCAAGCCTTATTATACTAATAATCAAGCAGAATATAAAGCAGTGCTTAAAGGCTTGCAGTTATTACGAGAAGTTGAGGCCGATTCCGTAGAGATCATTGGTGATTCACAGCTGGTAATTAATCAACTTTCTGGAGAGTATGAATGCAGAGATGATATTCTCAAAGTCTACAATCAAGAGTGCAAGGAGTTGTTACAAGGTTTCAGGATTGTGACGATGAGACATATACCCAGGAAGCAGAATTTTGAGGCCAATGATTTAGCTCAGGGGGCATCGGGATACAGACCGATGGCTAAAGATGTTCAGATTCATATTGCTCTCGTGCATGCCGATGACTGGAGGTTTGATATCATCGAGTATTTGAGAAATCCTTCTCAATCGGCGTCACGAAGAATGAAGTATAAAGTTTTACACTATGTCCTACTGGACGATGACCTGTATTATCGGACGATTGATGGTGTCCTACTCAAGTGACTAGGTCCTGAGGAGGCTAAAATTGTCATGAGTGAAGTACATGAAGGGATTTGTGGCACCCATCAATCGGCCCATAAAATGAGATGGCTGATGAAGCGTGTCGGATATTTTTGGCCAACCATGCTAGAGGATTGTTTCAAGTATTATAAAGGATGTCAGGATTGTCAGAAATTTGGAGCAATTCAGAGAGCACCGGCATCGGCTATGCATCCAATCATAAAGCCGTGGCCGTTTCGTGGATGGGGAATAGATATGATCGGGCAAATTAACCCGCCGTCAAGCAAGGGGCACAAATATATCTTAGTGGCTACAGATTACTTCACGAAGTGGGTTGAGGCCGTTCCCCTTAAGAAGGTTGATTCCAAACATGCAATTCAGTTTGTCAAGGAATATATTATATATCGGTTTGGGTTACCTCAGACAATAACCACCGATCAGGGATCAATCTTCGTGTCCGATGAGTTTGTCCAGTTCGCCGACAGCATGGGCATTAAATTACTAAATTCTTCTCCTTATTACGCGCAGGCTAATGGGTAGGCAGAGGCTTCCAATAAGTCTTTGATCAAGTTAATCAAGAGAAAAATCGACGAACAGCCGAGGCAATGGCATACAACACTGGCCGATTCCCTTTGGGCGTATCGGATGGCTTGCCATGGCGCAATCCAAGTGCCTCCGTATCAGCTGGTTTATGGACATGAAGCTGTGCTGCCGTGGGAAACCGCCATCGGCTCAAGGAGGATTGCTTTGCAAGACAACTTGACAGCCGATGAGTACCATAATCTTATGGTTGATGAGTTAGATGATTTGGCGCATATCCGATTGCGGGCCTTAGAGAAGATCAAACGTGATAAAGATAGAGTGGCTCGTCATTACAACAAAAAGGTCGTTGCCAAGTCATTTGAGGAGGGGGATCTTGTATGGAAATTAATAATGGCGATTGGTTCCAGAGATAATAAATTCGGCAAGTGGTCACCTAATTGGGAAGGTCCTTTTCAAATTGATCGATGTGTTCTCCACAATGCCTATTTGCTCAAGGGATTAGATGGCGAGATTTATGGACGTGCTCTTAATGGCAAGTACTTAAAGAAATATTATCCTAGCGTTTGGATCGACTCATGATCGGCCCTCCAGCCGATTTATGATTACAGCCGATGTGTTATGCATCGTCTTTAGATGGCCGATATACACTATCGCCCTTAGTTCAAATTTTACAACATGAGCCCTCATCTTCTAAAATTTGGGGGGCATATATATATACAAGTGGGGTTTCTCTTAAGGAATTTTTCTTGGGATTTTTCGAGGAATTTTCACGGTGGATTTTTCAGTTTAAGAACGAATTCGGCTTTCTGGCTGATGAGATTGATTATAGTAAAGGGATATATATCTGTTTGAAGGATGAATTTCAAGATAGACTTCTTCAGAGCACGATCGAATTCGGCTTTCTGGCCGATGAGATTGATTATAGTAAAGGGATATTTGTTTGCAAACGAGGATTTCAGAAACAATGTTCAGGCTGGAATTTTCAGATCAAATTCGGCTGCTTGGCCGATGAGGTTTGTATTTACACGGTATACAGACAAAATATGCTACATCACCCTATGAAGTATGCAATTGCTGCAATGGCTTTACGGCGAATCTGCTCAATGTCTTCTATAGCCTGGGCGTCGTCGGCCGTTGACCCTGGGATCGGCTTCAGTGATTTGCTCAGGGTTGCAAGGAACTTGGCCGATGCCTTGAGCTTTGCCGTCTGGTCTTCTATGGCTTTAGGTGATGCAGCTATCCCGGCTTCGACTTCTTGGATTTCTCGTCGTGTGGCTTCCATCTTCAATTCTAGCTCTGCCTCGAGGCGATGGAGTTCTTCAAGTCTGTGTTTCAAGACAATCGGCTCCACCGCTAGCTCGTCCAATTTGGTTTTATCGGCATTAACTTGAGCCTTGCTAGCGGACAGGGCCGATTCCAGTTGTTCACGCCCTCGTCGCTCCGCGAGTCTTTCTTTTGCCTTGTTGAGCTTGAATCGGTATTGTTCCAAGAAGATAGCCGGTGTTAGAGTCTCCATCAGGTCTTCGGGCAGTTCATCTTGGATTTCTTGTACCCTGACTCTGATGGGGTTGCAATCTTCCACCAAACGCTCCAACGAAGACTCTAGCCGATTAGCGATGTCAGTCAGCCGGTTCCTCAGATCATCAGAGATTGGTGCCTTGGCTGTGTTGGGTAGCTCCTTGTCCTCATCATCAAGAAACTGGCCGATGTCAAAGGAGAACATATCGGCTAGGTTCTGCAAATATCGACATTTGTCAAGGTCAACCTTGTTAAACGGGAATCAGCAGAAAGGGATCAGAGTAATCTTAGTCACCTGTGTCGATGCAATAGGCGAGGGGGTTGGCCGATGTGGGGAAGGTGATGCAGCCCTAGGCTGAAAAAGCGGAAAATTAGTGAATAGGGTTATGTGACTAGTAAGATAATACACAAATCAACTCTTACCGAGACAATCGGAGAGGGTGGTGGAGAAGGAGAAGGGGTCCTCAATCGTGCCTTGGCTCATTCGCACCGTTGTAAGGTTGCCTTTTTGGTTCTTGGTAAAGGGGCCGATTGGGTTCTCTCCTTCAGTACAGATGATGCCGCAGCCTGAAAAGGATATCGAATTAAGGTATAGCAGTGGAAAGGGATTATGTAAACGCAGAGAAGAGATTGTATTGACCTTGCGAACTGCATGTTTGGTCCTTTTTGGTTGGGGGGCATCGCCTTGGTCATCGGCCGGTGGGATCTCAGTGGCTTCGGCCGATGGCTCCTTGGTGGTTTCGGCCGATGGGTTTTCTTCTTCATATGCATCGGCAGCCGCTGCATCAACTTCCTCCTCCATCACTTGTTCTTCAAGGAATTCTTCCATGGAGGGGTCCAGCTCTTCGAGATCAGCTTGGTCATTAATTTTAACCTTCTTGCTAGATTTTTGGGATTTGCCTTTGGTTGGCGCTTTCCTCTTGGGGTTTTCTCTAATCATCGGCCCCTGAAGCAATGACGATATCTTCAGGGCAGTAAGGCCGATGATGGATTCCAGGATAGTTGATCCTGACGGAGCTATGGCTTGAGCGTAAAAGATTTTCTGGCTACTATTGCTCACAGATGGAATCGGCTCATCTGGGACTTGTGGGCTGATGCCTTGGATAAGCTCCGTCACATAAAATCTGGCTGATTGGTGGAAAATGTGAGCGGCCCATTCTTGCCACCATGTTTGGAAATTGATATGGACGAGAGCATTCAGATGCAGCCGGTCGCAGTCGCCGAGATTTGGGAGCTCGATTTCCAGCGCTTTGCTCATGATCAGCGCCGATGGAACTGTGCCTCTGCTCTCTAGGAGTTTATGAAGGTACAGACTGATGGGGAGCTGCCCGAGCCCGCACTGTCTAGCAACTACCATTGGGTTGTAAAACTCATAGGACAGGCTGGTGCTTCTTCCCTGAAATATGCCTACTGGGAGCAGGCACGGAGTGAGGCCGATCATGAATAACTCCCTTGATTCCATGTCATCGTTTATCAAGCTCAGTTGAAGGTCGTCAGGGAGTTCAAAATCTCGGTCCGATGTGTAGACAAACATGTCCATCCTGGCTGATGGAGGGCCGGTGAAGAAATGGATGAACCATGTGGACATGTCTTCGGTCGATTGGTCTTCTCCTGGATAAACGGATGCCGCTTCCCCATAGGACATGCATCTTCTGCTCCTGGGATCCTCGTGGTCAGCATATTTGGAGGGGAAGTAGGAGTCCGATAGAGGTGGCCGATCAACCATGGTGTTGGTGTGAATGGTTAGCCAGAGTTGAACAAACCACCATGGTCCTCCATGAGCTACAGTCTGTTTTAGCATCAAATCTTGCGTGGAGATGTGGAGCAGCCGATAGACAGCTCCCAAGAGGTATCGGCCCAAGGGGATTTGTTTCTTATCGACCAGAGCCTGAGCCAAGTGTTGACAGTTTGTAGTGGGGCCGCAGGTCGATCCACAGAAGACAAATCTCTCTAACCACAATGTCAGGAAGGCTACGTGCTCTCGTTCTGAGACCAATCCTTGTTCCATGTGTTCAGAAATGTACCCAGACCAGCCTCCAATCTTTTTGGTCTTTAACTTGTGACTGCTGTTTACCAGGAGGCTGAAGGGATTGATCTCGGAGTCGATATCCAGTCCTGTCAATATCTTGACATCTATAAGGGTTGGGGTCATCGGACCTTGCTTGAACATGAAGGCGTTCAAGGTACTGGACTAGAAGTAGTTGGCAGCCGACATGAGTGGCTCGTTCTTCTTGGTATCGGCCAGGGACAAAGTGATGCATTGGCCGATCCCAATCTCGTCCCAGTGGACTTGTTTGGCAGCGGCAATCCTTTTATGACAGGTTCTGTATCCATTAAGCTTCGATGGCCAGGACCTGAAGGTATGTTTCCATGAAGAAACATTGGGCATGGCGTGCCTGAAGGGGATTCTATCTGTTTCGGCGTTGATTAACCAAGTTGGGTCGCAATCGCCCATGGGGCCTAGTAGAAAGCGATGGGACTTGTCATCGGCGGGGATCAAGATTTGGTTTTTGAAGACCTATATCATGGAAACGACGATGAAGACATGAGACAGGGGGGTAAGAGTAAAAACCCTAACTGGGGGAAATCGGCGGAAAAGGCGATAATGTGGATTTTGAAGGAATTGACTTACCGCAGGGATCTCGGAGGCATAGAATGGAGCGGAGGCCATCGTTGTCGTTGAAGGGGTCGATGTCGACGAGACGCCGAGGGGTCGCCGGAGGTGAAGGACGCGGTGAGTTTGTTGGATCGGCGATGGAAGGATTCGAATCTGGATCTGCGTGGTTTTTAGACAAGATCTAGCTAGGAATTCGATGGGTTTCTCGGAGCTAATTCCGCCACATTATATAATGAAGCGGAATTGGGGGGCATGTGTTAACGGCGAAATTTGGTAATCGGCTTGGAAGCGGAAGAGGAAGCCGAAGCAGAGAGGAAGGATTGAGTTGGAGCCAGACCAGGTATTGTATCGAACTCGGTAGCCGTATCGGACTGGGAAAGGTGCTGCCATAAAGAGCGTATCGGCCGATACGGATTCGGCTTGGTTGTGGGCCGATACGGGTTGTGAGTTGACAGCATCAACGTAGGCTTGGTTTGGGCTCAAAATAAGCTTTAAGGAAGTTGCCAAATAGAGATAAATCTCAGTTTTAGGCAATTGTATCTTGTGAATTAAGTAGTTTAGATCTAATCTGTGGTTAAAGTCTGCCGCAAAGATTTGTTTGTTAGTTGTAGATAAGATCGTGCCCTACAAGGGTTCTGTTGTAACCTCGGGTATAAATATCCCGATAGTTTGTACATAGAATCTCTCTCGACAATCAATACAACAACCAGTTCAATCTACTTTCGGCGCATCGCCAACCCTCGCAAGAGGTTAACTTCGACGAGTTCTTGCTTCCTGGAGCAGAGGTAAGAACTCATTCCCGACGATTTGCATCGTTGGGGCTAGCGTGTCGCTTTAGGCACGTTAAGCCTCGATGATGTAATCGTCGTCTATCATGTCTTGGATAATCTTGACAGACGTCTTAATTGCGCCTCGCCAGCGATTTACTCGTTTTAGGGTTTATTGCCGACGACGGTCTAATTCTCACGTTTGGCTAGATTGTTCAATGCATCTACCATCTTTAAAAGCAATCGACAGCTTGATTTTCTTTGCGTTAAATCTCAATTCACACTTTAAGTTGCTATCGACCTTAGTCCTGTTTTGAGATCTAACGCGAAGCCTGTTTTCGGTTGTAATTAAAGATAGCGCCGGGGTTTCAGCCGGTCTTACCTAACGCATGTGATTGCTTTATGTTTTTGCATGTGTTTGCCACTTATACGTGTGGATCGGTAAATATAAATAAGTTGATTACAGGGTATTCTCAGGATCTCTTTGTGATTGGTGTATTTATATCGGCCGATTGACTTGTATAGGTTTGCACTAGAGTATTAGCTAGTGTAGTTATCCTTGCTATCCTTGTCGGCCGATGCCGTTAATTGACATCTATATGTCGATGAAGGCCGATAAGACTAGATTCATGTTTTAACTCTATTTTATTATGAGTGAGCCGATATAGCTTTGCCCTATCGACTGGGCTATGACAATGTGTCATCGGTCTATCGGCCGATCGGCCATTGTTTTCTGACATGGTTTACTTGTTTCTTGTTGATTACAGATCAAATCAACTGGCACGCTCTGCACACGACTAGGCAAGCCATTTGGACCAGTATTGGAGTTAAGCAGATCTCCCAGGCCACCGTGGTAACGCGAAACCCGTTTGGTTTCTTGACGGGTCGAAATTCTGCGCCAACAGATGGCAACCTCATCCCTTCGTTCCAGCAGAACCGGAAGAACTCGCACTCCCAATGGGGATCATGGGATCTATCTTGGTCAGAGTAATCTTGTGCTTGCTCTTCCCGCCTCCGCTGGTACTTCTTGATCAGGCTTTTTGAGGTCTGATGAGGTCGCTTGTTGGTTCGATAAGCATCGCTATCGGCCCTGCCAGCCCGTACCATGTGGGCACCCGGAAATTATACCGTACAATGTATTTTGTGACCACCACATAATTTTGGATGAGTGGGACCCATACACGCATAAATAGCCACTCATACCTCAATGTGCCTATGATCACAAAATTTACAACATTCGGTATAAAATCCATAATGCCGAATAATGAGCAAAAGAGATATTGCTGGGACTCCGCATGCCAGTCAACTTCAGCCTGAGACGTGCCCGTCAAACCACACGAAGGCGGCGACCAGATATGTTACACATCTCAGGAGACTTGACTCCAATTGCGAGAGCTCTACAACATCTCAATTGATCAAAATTCATACTCGTGCTCAGCTAGTCCCCAGGAAAAGCGACTAGCCTTGCAGTTTCATCACAAGCAATTGATAAACATCACAAATGCACAGTGGTAGATAAAAGGACAGTAAAATACATATATCACAATGGGATTTAGCAACCCATCATACAATACAAACTATAGCAGCGGAAGTTTCATAAATTCACATAAGCAAAAGTAAAACCCGTGGTTTACCCACCATCCCACAAGGGCAACCAACCGGGGCAAGAGTCAAGCTAAAAAGGCTACTCACCACCCTCACCGCTCTCGGTAGGGTAGTAAGAACAAGCAAGTTCTTCAACGCCCTCTTCTGAAATTGCAGACATCGGGTTAAGTACAAAATGTACTCGCAAGTCTTACCCAAAATTATATATACATAAGGGAGAGAGAAGTATGCAAGCTTTCTAGCTTATAGTGGGTCTCTAGGTTCAATATTTGCATAAAGCTAATTTTATTGAGCCATTAATGAGTAAAATAAGCAAGGACGAGCAAATCTAGCATCATTTTAATTTATGGACAGCAAGTATATAATTCTGAAATGTATAAGCAAATGAGTCCAAATGGCGCTCTCATCATCAACCATGGACTACCAAAGTCCATACCAACATGGCACAACATGCCAACCCCACTATCAAACATAATCCCATCCATAATAATCCACATTTGATGCTAACATAACTGACTAACACATCAAGCATTGTCCATAACCGAGGACGCGGCTATTCGAATAGATTATACTCTGATCAGAGGTGTACAACTGGACCCACACGAAATGAACAAGGGTCAAATGCTACACACCCCGTCGAGTGTGGTACACAAATGATTCAAGCTCATTACATGCCCTTTCTTAGCCCCACCCCAACCACCTATACCACGCTGGGGTTCCCGACGACTCAGTCACGTGCGTGCGTGATGTGACCAAGGCGGGCGCGCCACGCGGGAGGCACCCCCGGCCAAACCTAGGCACCCGAGGCCCTCCAAAGGCTACCTGCCTCACGACTCTCCAACGTGGTATAAATGATCACAGTAGAACTAGTAAGAACAAGCCGGTCCCAAATAAGGCATGTGGTAAGTACGTAGGGTGCTTGATTAGATGTCAAAATGTTCGGTCCTTAACGACCTAGACGGGGCTACTTGCATCAGGGGAAACCAACCTCCCATCATCGCCCTATCACCCGTCCAAGTCCAACATATTTCATCAACCATTATTTAGTGTAAGTGCTCAAGTTTTATGCCCAATAATGTAAGTTGTCTATATACTTAATAGCACTGTCCATCCCTATAGTTCTATTAGCACTAAGCATGGCTAAGCATTAATGAATAAGACATCCCAAGTAATCCCAACCAGTGGTAATAGGGTATAAGGACAGCAATATCATAAGAACTAAATGCATAAATAGGTTCTACCCATACACCATAAACCGACAATATTAATATCTAGGCAAAGCATGCATATATATACGTATAGATTGCAACCAAATCATTTTTAGAGAAAGCATAGGTTCTATATGCTTAGGTGCTTGCCTGTCTGCTGTGAGAAATCACAATCAAACTCAGGTTCTGGCTCCACGTACTTCGGAACGTCGAAATCTAAATAATCATAATGTACAAAACGAATAAACATCCAAATAATGCGAAAAACCCAAAATGCTCTAAAATGCATGAAGTCCTCACAGTGGGTTAGTTATGTCTTAAAATGAATTTAGGTGAAGAAATTTCTATTT
This sequence comes from Oryza officinalis, assembly GCA_008326285.1. Lineage (NCBI taxonomy): Eukaryota > Viridiplantae > Streptophyta > Magnoliopsida > Poales > Poaceae > Oryza > Oryza officinalis. Next base: position 10,426,043 of record BDMV01000007.1, read on the forward strand.
TATCACTGCTATTTTATAAGGTATGAATTTTACCAATTTGACAACAAGAGAATTAGTTATTTGATTAAATTTGTTTTAGGAGGTAGTTTTGTAAAATTCCTTTTATCCAAATCAAAAGGTATATAATTCAAAGATGAACAACAGTGAATTTATAATTTTGGGAATAACTATTAATTTTCTAGAGATTAAATAAGTCCTAATTGCAAAATAAGTGTTTTCACATGACTTACAATTTTAGTCTCATTTACTGTACAGAAAGTACCATATTTTATTTTACCAAATTAAAGTTCATACTTTACTGATTCTACAGAAATTTAGTTCACTCTATTTGGATTATAAATGAATTTTCTACAAATTTTACAAGTTATATGTCAACTATTTCATATTTGAAATTTAGAAATAAAAATCCTACTGTGAGAAGAGGATTTTATTATACAATATTAAAGTTTACAATTTTATGAACCTACTGGAGTTGGTTTCACCTCAAAATGAGTTATATTTGATTTTATATGGATTTTGCAAGTTTGCACAATTTTCAGTTTAATTATTAATGCTTTAGTTATTTTCTTTATACTTTCCAGATTTTAATTAGAATGGGTCCACATGCAGTATCTGTTCATTTTGCAGGAAGGCCCTTTGGTTTTCTTGAAATCAATCCGCAGCCCTATGACTATTATATGTGTGAGAAGTGTTTACAGATAGGACCCTATAGTTATTTAAATTCTCAAAACAAGGTCCCTGCCTTTTAATCTTGAGCTGCTCGATAGACTGGGAGCTCGGCCGTGGACTTGGCAAGCTCGCCGGCGGCGAACGGTGGCATAAAAGAAGAAGAGACCAAAAGGTAAAATGAAGAGGACACTATCGCGATTCCATTCCATTTCTTTTCTCGGTTGGTGGACATCGGAATAGCGCCGGCGGCAAGTGCGAGCGGAGGATGTTCCTGGTGGTGGTGCATGTGCACCTACGACCATGTATTGGCTAAATATGTGCATGCATGCGGGTCTATAGAGGTCCTGCGTACTCACCGAGAGCTTGGTTGGAGTTGGCAAGGTCCGGACAGTGGTGGCGAAGAAGAAAGCTTCTCGGCGGCGGTGCATAGCTCCGGCGAATGTGGTCAGATCAATCTGGCCTTCGAGCTACCATGAATGCATGCACATGGTGTTAGATAGGTCCTGGGGATACTCCAAACGCAAGGAATCGGACTGTGACTCACCGGAGAGGATGGAATCGATGATGATGTTCGGCGGCCGGAGCTGGAGAAGACGATGCCGATCTCCATGCTCACTGTGACTTTGGTTGGGATTCTTGGGGGCTTTTGCAGAGGACCAAGAGGGGAAGTTGGTGGCGCGACGACTCGGCTCGAGGTGGTCCATGGCAGCCGGAACAGCAACAACCTCCTGTCGGCGGCGCTCGGTGCATGCCCCATCCCTGTGGGCACGACGGCGTTCCCGACGATCGGCTGCACGAAACAGGAGGGTGTCAAAAGGAGATTTTCTCGGCATGGAGAGAGGAGTATGGAACGGGAAAGAGTTGATGACGAGCGCGCCTTGTCGGCGAATGGGACCATCGTCTTCCTTGCGGCCGGCGGCAATGGTGAGGGTGACAGAGAGGCTGAGGGCTTCCTCCCTCGATTGGATCGGCTCTGGGACGGAGAGATTGATCTTGCGATGTGGCTGGGAGCAGATGAGGGCGAGCTTGGTGACGGCCACGTCTAGTCCACGCGTCGAGCATGCCAACACCGATCTCTCTCGTTCTCTCTTTCTCCCTGGGTTGAGCGGTGGAAAAGGTTGACACAGGAGTGAAGCTAGCTCGTCTCACTGTCGTGTGGGTCCAAGGGATGTGCACAGAGGTAACGAGAGAGATGGGTAGGAAATTGTGTAGATGTACTGTTAGGCAGATTTGGATATTTTCCTTATTTCTTTCTTTCTCCCTTCTTCACAATTCCACAACTCAATTTCTTTGCAAGATAAAATAAGGTGGATTTTTATGGAGATAGATAAAAATACCTAGGTTTCATTTTCTTTGGTTTCACACAAAAATAATTTATATTTTAATCTCAGGAAAATAAATAAAATCAGTTCAGACAAATTTTGTTTGAATTTTTAAAAGGTCCAAACCTACAAAATAAATTCTGGAAAAATTATATTAATTCCTGATAAATAGATTAGTATTTTAATAAATTATAACCCCTATACATTTTCATGTGATAAAATACACATATAAGATTTATGTTCGTTTTGCCGATTAGGGTTTTAAAATAAATTATAGTTTGACTGTTTTGACCTAATTATTTGGGTATCAAATGTACATATTAAATTATACCAAAATTCTAGTGAGATTTATATATTACATAGCATCTACATGAATTTCCCCATGATTTTATATTGCACCAATTATTTTTAAATATTCAATAAGCTTATCTTTACTTATATGTTTCCTATTATAAATTATAATTAAATGCTGTAAAATTATATTTAGATGATTCTTGACCTAATATGATGTTGTTGAGCATGATTTATAATTTTAGTTACTCAACTTCATATATTTTACATCCTTGTAAATATACATTAAATATTTGCTTTCAGTTTTTAAATTAATGCTCATGAGTCCTAATATGAAATGCCAGTAAAATCCAAAAACAAATAAAAGGACTTAAGTCACAACCATACATCATGCAATTACATGCACACACTATGTTTTATTTTCTTTCTTTGAACTATGAAGGAAAAGGTTTTAAAATAATCATGAATTGTATATCAAGACCAGTATTATTATACTTGCCCAGGTTTCTCGTTGGAAAATTTTAGTGTCTCTAATTCACGAAAATCATTTTCCATGTTTTAGAATGCAAAAGTTGAAATCTAGAATTTTGGGTATGTTACATACCATGTTGACTGGGAACGGGTGTCCTTCTATCTTCATCGGTCGTTTGGCTTCATCAAACTTGATCCTGCCTTGTTCGATGGCCGATTGAATTTGCTACCGGAAAATCTTGCACTCGTTGGTGTGATGGGAATATGTGTTGTGCCACTTGCAATATCTTCTCTTTTTGATCTCTTCAGCTGATGGCAGCACATGACCTACTAGCAGCTGAATCTGCTTCTCCTGCGGTAGTAGATCAAATATTTTGTCGGCCTTGTTGATGTCGAAATCGAACTTGTCTTCTTTATCGCCCTTCTTGGCCCATAGGCAGGTTGTTGGCTTCCTCATCCGGGCCCACTCGGCCAGATCAACGTCAGCATCAACTTCATTGTCTTCGTCGGAGGCATATTGATATACACTGTTAATCTTTTTTGCGAACTTCTTTGCCTCCTGGAATCTTTGTTCATGGGCCGATACCCTCTGTGCTAGTTGAGCTAGGCTGTCAAACTCTTGCGATGAAAACCTTTCTCGTATCGGCCCTAGCAATTCCTGGAACGCCAAATTGGCCAGCTGAGAATCGGTCAAACTGAGTCTATAACACCTGTTTCAGATGTCCCTGAACCGTTGTATGTATTCTAGGACTGATTCATCAACCCTCTGCCTAACAGCGGTAAGATCGGATAGCTTCATCTCTTGTACACCGTTGAAAAAGTATTTATGAAACTGTTTTTCCAGGTCGACCCATCCTCTGATGGAATTGCAGGGTAGAGAGGAAAACCATGTGAATGCTGACCCTGATAAGGACAGAGGGAAGAATCTCACCCTCAACGCCTCCACAGTCGATGCCTCCCTGCACTGTGCTAGGAATCGGCTAATATGCTCGTATGTGGAAACATTGTCCTGCCCTAAAAACTTGGAGAAGTCAGGGATTTTGTATCGGCTTGGTAGTGGTACTCTGTCGAACTCCTCGGGGTACGGGTGCCGATACACTGTTGAACTTTCCTTGGGTTTTAAGCCGAATTGATCACGCATCACTTCGGCTATCATATCGGCCCAATGCCCTTGGGTGAATCCTGCGGGCTGGTGTGGAAGCTCTTGTTGATAATGCTGCTGAAAGCCTTCTGGCTGATATTGCCTAGGGGAGTACGGCTGGAAGTGGTGATTCAGGTTCGGTGCATCATTCTGCCCTATAACGTACTACTGGTAGCCTTGCAGCATGTTGTAGGCAGTCGTTTGTGGAGGTGTCGGTGACATGGGACCGGGGGTATAATGACTAGAGGCTTGGGTAGCCGCGGTCACCCACGTGTCCCGACCCCCTCGGGGGGGTCGGGCCCGAGGATGATGTGGCCACCCCTCCCTCTGTCTCCCCGAGGGGTCGGGCCGCTCCCATTTCGGCCCCGAGGGCTGGGGCGCCCCGACCCCCTGTGATTTTGGCGCCACGTGTGTGGGTTAGGTGAGCACAGCAGGGCTCACCTAACCGCATTTATAGCGGGTCAGGCGAGCGCGCCACGCCGCATTTAATGCGGCGCAGCGCACGCTTATCCAGTCCGTGACCGGTCGCGGTGTGTGACCGGTCACAGACCGGTCAGATCGCGGGTTAGGTGGCGACAGGCGGCCTGTGGCACGCCTCGCCCCGTCCCGTCAGAATGATGAGAGCCTCCTGGCTCTCATCCCTAGCCGGAGCCGGCGTGCTAACTCCTGGAGTTGGTATGTCAGTCCCGGTCAGATCCAATCCAGACTTCAGCGCAGGCGTGGCAAGGAAGTCGCTGGCCATTGAATGAAGGTTGAAACGGGCGTCCACCGGGAGAGCTGGTGAGCAGGGCAGAAGGCGTGTACCATGCTTGTCAGAGGTCACTTCCGGCTGTAGACTAGCCCTCATTGTAAAAAGAATGTTTCTTTTCTTAGGCAGCTTGAGGCCCATGTGGTGACCCCTGATCAGATAAAAGGAGGCCTAGGCCTAGGAAAGGAGAGGACTCCGACGAATACGCTGGAGAGACCGAACTCTCTTTGTATTGTTGGAGACTCTCGGATCCACCAGAACACAGGAGTAGGGTGTTACGCTTCTCAGCGGCCCGAACCTGTCTAAATCGCTTGTGTCCACACGTTCTTTCTCGCAAAAATCCCTCAGATCAGGGGCTAAGAATCTCGCCTTGCGCCCCCGGCCGAACCGGCAAAGGGGGGCCCGCACGGTCTCCCGGTGAGGAGTTTCACGCTCCGTCATCTGGCGCGCCAGGTAGGGGGCGCGTGTGTCTTTCTGAGCCCTCATCCTCTTTCGTGTGGGCCAAGCTTCCCTCGCTCAGACCTATGGCCGAACGGGCAGCGGCGCACAGCCTCTCTCCGAGCGCTAGTGGTGATGACGGGGAGCAGAACCCGCGCCGTCGGGCTCGCACCCCGCCGTCCCCCTCTTGCCTAAGTCTTGGGCGGGGGAAGGCGCTCGAGGAGGTCGAAGGATCTGCGACCTCGCCGCTTGCGGGCGACGGGGGAGGACGGCGGGACAGGGCGCGTCGCCGCCTCGCCTACGGCGATGGTGGCACGCCCCAGGGCACGCTCCAGGCTGCAGGCGCGCTCCTGCGTCACCCGCCCGTCGTCCCCGATCCAGAGACTCCAGCCTGACGTTGGCTGGATAACGTGGCCGACTTGGTCATGACGGCGCAGCAGCGCCTAGACGCCGGCGGGCGGTCCTCCGCCGCCGGGGCCTCTGGCGCTGCCGCCGCCGGCTCCATGTCGTCGAGGCGGAGGGCGCGGCGAACGACGGCCGTTACACGCCGCTCGTCCGCCGTTCCCTCGTCAACGCCTCCGACCCAAGAAGATGTGCGTGGGGGGCCGGATGCCCAGCTCGATATCGAGCGCCGGCGCGACGCTCGTCGCGCCGCCCACGCAACGGAGGGCGCATCCTCGTCCGGAGCGCCACTTCGGTCCGGTCATGGGGGCCGGCCCCCCGTGTCCCCGGTCGGCAGTGCCGGCTGTCGAGCCTTTGTGGCGAGCCTTCGGAACGTCCGTTGGCCCCCGAGGTTCCGGCCCACCATCGCCAAAAAATACGACGGAAGCGTCAACCCCGCTGAGTTTCTCCAGATCTATACGACCGGGATCGAGGCCGCGGGGGGTGACGATAGGGTCATGGCGAATTTCTTCCCCATGGCCCTGAAGGGTCAGGCGCGGGGTTGGCTAATGAACTTGCCACCTGCGTCGGTCCACTCTTGGGAGGATTTGTGCCAGCAGTTCACCACGAACTCTCAGGGCACATATCCGCGCCCAGGCGAAGAGGCGGACTTGCATGCGGTACAGCGAAGGGACGATGAGTCTCTTCGCTCGTACATTCAGCGGTTCTGTCAAGTCCGCAACACCATACCATGCATCCCCGCACACGCGGTGATCTACGCGTTCAGGGGGGGCGTGCGGCACAACCGCATGCTCGAGAAGATCGCCTCCAAGGAGCCCCAGACCACCGCGCAGCTTTTTGAGCTCGCGGACCGTGTGGCCCGCAAGGAGGAGGCCTGGACCTGGAACTCCTCCGGTTCCGGCGTGGCAGCTCCGGCCGCCCCCGGGTCCGCCGCTCGCTCAGGGCGACGGGACAAGAGGAGGAAGAAGAGGTCGGCCCGTTCCGACGACGAGGGTCACGTCCTCGCCGTCGAGGGCGCTTCGCGGGCCCCCCGAAAGGGGAGGCCTGCGGGCGACAAAAAGAAAGAGGCCGGCGCTCCCAGCAAGGAGCGTCCGACCGGCAAGTGGTGCACCGTGCACAACACCTCCCTCCACGACCTCGCGGACTGCCGCGCGGTCAAAAGTTTGGCCGAGCGGACGAGGAAGTGGGAGGAGGAGAAGAGGCAGGAGCGCCGTGAGGGCAGGGCCCCGGCGGCTCCCGCCGGCAACCGGCGAGGTGAGGCCAAGCAGAAGGCCCCCGCCGAGGACGTCGACGATGGCGACGATGACCTGGGGTTTCAGGAGCCTGAGGCCACCGTCGCCACCGTCGACGGGGGAGCGTGTGCTCACGTTTCTCGCCGGAGCCTCAAGGCCATGAAGCGTGAGCTTCTGGCCGCGGCCCCTACCCATGAGGCGACGCGGCGGGCGCGGTGGTCGGAGGTTGCCCTCACCTTCGACCAGACCGACCACCCGCCGTGCGTTGCCCGGGGAGGACAGATCGCGATGGTGGTTTCCCCCACCGTCTGCAACGTGAAGTTGGGGCGTGTCCTCGTCGACGGGGGTGCAGCCCTCAACATCCTTTCCCCCGCAGCCTTTGATGCCATCAAGGCCCCGGGGATGGTGCTCCGACCGTCCCAGCCGATCATCGGCGTGACGCCGGGGCACACCTGGCCGCTGGGTCATATCGACCTCCCGGTCACCTTCGGTGGTTCCGCCAACTTCCGCACGGAGCGGGTGGACTTCGATGTGGCGGACCTCAGTCTGCCCTACAACGCGGTCCTGGGGAGGCCCGCGTTGGTGAAGTTCATGGCGGCGGTCCACTACGCCTATCTCCAGATCAAGATGCCGGGCCCCGGTGGCCCCATCACCGTCCATGGCGACCTCAAAGTCGCGCTTGCTTGTATGGAGCAGCGCGCGGACC
>BDMV01000007.1:10433562-10459813 GCA_008326285.1 Oryza officinalis
CTGACCAAGTGGAAGAACAAGAGCCGGCTTGGGGCGCTGAGTTGAGGGAGATGAAGCAGATAATGGCGGAGTTCCAGGAGAAGGTGGAAGAAGAGAACAAGGCTATCCATGAGCAGATCCAAAATCAAGCGGTTCAAGCTCAGATTCACAGGGATGAAATGATGCAATCATTCAAGATCATTCAAGATATGTTGTTCTCGACTGCGAGTTGCACATTGAGGGAAGGCCGAGGTGAAGTGGAGGCTCCCCCAACACCAGGGGTGGCTCAATCTGCAGCCCCTATACTGAGGAAGAGGGACGGTATGAATCTAGAACAACCACCACCACCAGCTGCTATGATTTGAGTGGGGTACCTTGTCGCTTAACACAACCATAGTTGTTTGCTACTGCTCATACTCCTAGTATTGGTAGTCACATGTCACGCCCGGAAATTTTTCCCAAATTTCCAGACCATTTTGTGTATTAAGTCCCTGTCCAGGCATCAACCAGGGTACACAAAACGACAAATCAATAAACAGACCCAAACGTAAATAAAGCGATAAATACTTACAGAAGAGGCGCTTAGTCCTCACACCCAAAGAAAACAGCAGCGGAAAGAGGCGATCCTAGCGGGGCTTCAGCTCCACTCCACAGGCAAACTCAACTGGGGTCTGAGCCTTGGTCCTCTAACTTCATCTTCAACTCAGAAGTACTAAACTTCTGAAAAGGGGGAAAAATAGCAAGATTGAGTACAACCACCGTACTCAACAAGCCACACCAATGCTGCAGACGTGCACAGGGGAGACAAAGGGAGGCTTGCGGCTATTTGCAGAAAAGCAGTTGAAAACCTTTATACTTTAAAAACAGTAAAACAGTTGTTTAACTAAGGCAATATTAATTCTCCACTGAACAACGCTACCCCACGTTGAACAGGCCCAACCAATCCACCTGAACTACACCAGTTCATTGAGACAAATTATTAAGGGTGAGACTAATCATGGTGAATCTGGTCAATCGCCCATAACCGCGGGCACGGCTATTCGAATAGTTTTACTCTGATCAGAGGTGCGCAACTGTACCCACAAGACACGATCCACCGTATGTCACCGTGCCATGCCTGACACGTTACCATGCGAGTGATCGTGACAAGATCCTTCACATAACCCTCCCTAACCAATCGTCCCCACCACGGGTTTCGCCCCCACCTTTAAGTCCAAGGTAGGCAGCCCCCCCTCGTGCCACGGTGAATCCGGCAGCCGATCAACGGGTATGTCCCCCGCCGACCCAACTCCATCACGCCCACCCTCGTCTGGTACGTCGGCTAGAGACGGGTTATACTACAGATCCAGCAGTTGCCCATTCTTGCTTGTGGTAAGCACTGTAAGTCTTCCAGGGTTTCCCATGAACCGGTCCTTAATTGCCATGGGCGCGACAAGCAAAACCATGCACCCACAGCCCACCATTAAGTCATATTTTAGTTAGATAATTACGACCAATAAAACATGGTCAGATGTTTCGAGCTCACAGCTCAGCTAGAAACTAAAAGTAAAGGTGTATTTATCCCATCGAATGAGCTAGTGGTAATTAAGCATGGCTAAGCATATATAATTCTAGCAAAGTCAACATAAATGACATAAGCTAGTCAAATTATCACCCACAGTTAACAAAGGACGGTAAACAAGTAAACATGGCACAAGCGAACGGATAGGTAAACCCTATTCCCATGTAATTAGCAAAACATGCACTTTATTTGCAAACGTAAAACATTTCACAAAATAGGTACAACATGCTCAAGGGGGAATGTGTGACTTGCCTTGCTTCTTCAAACAATCTTCCGAACTCTTTTCCTCGCGAGCGCAAACTTCCGAAACGGCGGAATCTACACGCTGGCACGCAAAACGAGGAAAAACTCTAATAAAAACCAAGTAAACAGTACATAAAAAGTAAACAAACAAGTAGAGTTCAACTTTAGATGAATTTTGCAAGTTGAATGGCTCAATTTGGAGTTCGTATGAATTAAATATGAATTTTAGAAGTTTTGAGCCATTTAAATGAATTTCTGGAAATTAATTCGATTTATTGCGCAATTATTAATTAATTTTACAAAGGAAAGGACTACGCTGACATCATCAAAGGGGAACGGTGCCGGAACGGCGGGTCCCATGTGTCAACGGGTCAAGGGCGGACAATCCACGGTGGACCAAGTCCACGCACGCACGGGTGCGGACGCACCACGTGGCACTGACGTGGCGACCACGACGGACGAAAGGGAGAAAGTAGCGCCGACGTGGACGCCAACGTGGCGAAGCCGCGGGCGGCCACGTGGTCTGGGTGTGGACCGGATTAAACAAAGGGGGCCCACGCGTCGGCGACACAAAAGTCGGCGAACCGGAGAGAAAAAGGAGGTGAAAAGGACTTTGCAGGAGAAAGGGGAAAATTAGGCTGAGAGGGAGGTAAACTGGACTTGAAGAGATGAGCTAGATTTTCTCGGGAAAAAGTTAAAAGGGCCGAGGGGCATAAAGTAGACTTTTGTGTGGATAAAAGATAATAGGCCGACAGCCCAATAGAGGAGAAAGGGCTGGGAGGGACGTGAAATGGACTTTGGGAGAGAGGACTAACGGGCTGACGACCCAAAAATACGAGGGACCAAGATTGGACTTTCGTGAGAAGATGTGCCCACGGGCCGAGCNGTCGCGAGGGGAGGGCGAACGCGGTGCTCGGCGGCGGCGGCGTGACAGGAACTGAAAAATTCAGAGTTTGGAGTTCTGAAGCTTAAGTCTGAAGAATTCAGAGTTGGAGGAGATGAAGAAAGAAATGGACGGCACAGATGAGAAAATAGTGGTTCGCTGGAGGAGTAATGAAGATCCAACGCGTCTATTGCTTCTAGTAATAGCTGTAGCGGGCTGGCACCGTACTGTGCTACGTCATCTCTTTTGTCTGTTTATGTTAGCGCCTGGGATATAAACTGGGATAGATTCAAAATTCACCAACATATTTGTAAACCCTAATCTATTTTCTAAGTATGGCGGCGTTCAGTTCTTGAGAATATTTCTCTTTTGTCTATTTTACATTTCCTTTTTGTTTCTTTTTCCTATTAGGTAGCCACTTGGCCAAATTTTCTCTAAATTTATCCTAAGTTGGGCCTAAATCTGGCCAGGTCCTGACAATTTGGTATCAGAGTAGTGAGATTCTTGGCCAACTTCCAAATCTGAGTGGGTCTAAGCTGGTGAGGGTTTAAGGGACAAGTACCCTATGTAAAATTCCACAGCCAGGGTAGGAAACTCAGTTTGGGAGCAGATTGAAGAGCAGAGTAGAGAAGGTTTGGGAAGGCCTTGGTTTTTTCCTGTAAAATCCCCAATTTGCTGCTGCTCAAACATGGCACGGGGGAAGATTGCTGACCAAGTGGAAGAACAAGAGCCGGCTTGGGGCGCTGAGTTGAGGGAGATGAAGCAGACGATGGCGGAGTTCCAGGAGAAGGTGGAAGAAGAGAACAAGGCTATCCATGAGCAGATCCAAAATCAAGCGGTTCAAGCTCAGATTCACAGGGATGAAATGATGCAATCATTCAAGATCATTCAAGATATGTTGTTCTCGACTGCGAGTTGCACATTGAGGGAAGGCCGAGGTGAAGTGGAGGCTCCCCCAACACCAGGGGTGGCTCAATCTGCAGCCCCTATACTGAGGAAGAGGGACGGTATGAATCTAGAACAACCACCACCACCAGCTGCTATGATTTGAGTGGGGTACCTTGTAGCTTAACACAACCATAGTTGTTTGCTACTGCTCATACTCCTAGTATTGGTAGTCACATACCTGCCCCAACACCCCCTGCGTTTCATACACCAGAAATCAACACTTTTGTGTCTTTCCTAGCTCCACCAATACCACCAATTGGGTACTCACTTGTGAATAGCTACGGGACTCAACAGTACAACCCTGATGCGCCCATGGTTAATTACCAACCCTACTTCTACCCACCATACACACCCTATCAGCCTCCTTGGATGTACCCACCACAAGGAAATCAAGGCTTCCAAAACCCTGTGGAAAACCAGCCACCACCTACAAGACCAAGGGGAGCGAGTGTGGGAAATGAGCAGCAAGGGTAGAGGGGTAGAAATCAGTATGCAGAAGATGTGAAGAAGGGTCCTAAGAAGTTTAACTTTCCTGAGTTCAATGGAGAACATCCGGAAGCATGGATTAGGAAGGCAAATAAGTATTTTGCATTGACAAAAATCCCTGATGAAGAAAAGGTGCTAGTGGCAAAGGTTTACATTACAAGAAGGGCAGATCAGTGGCTAGCTAGTTATGACATACCTACAGATACTCTGACATGGCTTGAGTTCTGTTCAATGGTTTGCCAGAAGTTTGCTGCTAAATCCAAGGTGGAGATCACCGATATATTCAGAAACCTGAAACAATATGGGTCAGTGGAAGCATATATTGATAAATTTGAGGAGATCATGCCACTGGTGAAGAGGAATAGTCCCAACCTCAATGAGGAGTATTTCTTGGATTACTTTATTTATGGATTAAAGGAGCATATAAAAAGGCCACTGAAGTCAATGGGAATTCATTCATTGGTGCAGGCATATGAGCATGCCAGGAATTATGATAGTGGACCTCAGACTAGTCGAAACAGCAGTGGGTTCTATAAATCCGAAAAGAGGAGTGACTGGACCAACAGTAGTAAGAAGGAAGTGAAGGGGAAGGAGGATAAAAATGAAACCAGTGGAAAGTGTTTTAGATGCCAGGAACCTTGGGTCCCTGGGCATGGCAAGGTCTGTAAGGCCAACAAGCAAGTATATTTGGTGACTATGGAAGAAGAAGATGGAGAAGAAGAAAAGAGAGAAAATGATTCACATGACAATGAAGCTGAATATACTACACCCCCTGCCAGCCCTAGAGGAAGGAACAAGAAGGGAGGTGAACAAGAAATTGCCATGCATGCTATTGGGGATGGAGATATAGTTGCTACCACATTGACATTAAAGGTTAGACTGGATCAAATGACAGCTACAGCTTTAGTGGACAGTGGCAGTACCACAACATTCATATCACCAACATTGGTCGGAAGAGCTAAGTTGGAAATTGAAAATTATGAGCCAATTCCACTAAGAGTGGCTAATGGGGAAGTTCTGTATACTGGAGCACATTGCCCTCAACAAGCATATTTAATTCAGGGAGAAGACTTTGTGTCCACTTTCAGAGTCTTGGAGATAAAAGGGTATGATATTATTTTTGGGTGCGACTGGATTCATGAGTATAGTCCTATCTCCCTTAATCTAAAAACCAAGGAAATGACTATGAGTAAAAATGATAATACTATTGTACTCTCAGATGTGACATGTGACAGTACCTGTAAGAAAATTTTTGATCAGCATGCATAAATTAGAAAAATGGATAGATCAAGGAATGGCTGGAGTTGTGTTATATATGAAACCTTTCCAGACTGTTGGGAGTGAAAAACAGGAAGTCCCTGAGTTAATTACTAAGGTGTTAAAGGAGTTTGGGGATGTATTTGAAGAACCACAGGAATTACTCCCGACAAGAGATTGTGACCACACAATACCATTGATCCCTGGAGCCAAACCTGTCAATGTGAGATCTTACAGGTTGCCTCATCACCAAAAGAATGCTATGGAGGAATTAGTGAAGCAATTGATCAATTCAAACATAATCAAGCCCAGTATGAGCCCTTACTCCTCACCAGCTATTTTGGTAAAAAAGAAAGATGAGTCTTGGAGGATGTGCATTGATTATAGACAATTGAATTCCAATACCATCAAGAACAAGTACCCAATACCAGTCATTGAAGACTTACTTGATGAACTCCATGGAGCTATGTATTTCTCCAAGATTGATCTGAGATCTGGGTATTATCAGATCAGGATGAATGTGAAGGATGTACCAAAGACTGCATTCAGTACACATGTGGGTCACTTTGAGTTCATTGTGATGCCATTTGGGTTAACGAATGCTCCTGCCACCTTTCAAGCTTTGATGAACAAAATTTTCGCTCAACATTTGAGGAAGTTTGTACTGGTTTTCTTTGACGATATTTTGATTTATAGCAGAAAATTAGAAGAGCGTGTTGAGCATGTGGGAAAGGTGTTGGAGATATTAAGGGCAATTCAACTATTTGCTAAACCTAGCAAGTGTGTTTTCGGGCAGAAGCAAATAGAGTACTTGGGGTATGTGATAAGTGATAAAGCAGTAGCAACTGATCCTGAGAAGATCAAGGCAGTAAAACAATGACCACCACCAACTAACATCACTGAATTAAGGGGTTTTTTGGGATTGGCCGGATATTATAGGAGATTCATTAAGGACTTTGGAATCATTTGCAGGCCTATGTTTGATTCCCTTAAGAAAAATGGGTTTAACTGGGGAGAAGAACAACATCAATCCCTTGAAAAGATTAAGAGCAGATTGGCACAAGCTCCTGTGTTAGCTCTACCTGATTTTTCACTCTCTTTCATTTTGGAAGCCGATTCCAGTGGAAGTGGTATTGGGGCGGTTTTGATGCAAAGGGGAAGGCCAATTGCATATATCAACAAGGCAATTGGACCTAAGGCAGCCGGGTTCTCTACTTATGACAAGGAAGCTTTGGCAATTTTGGAAGCCCTCAAGAAATGGAAGCATTACTTTATGGGAACATCTCTCATCATAAAAACTGATCAAGCCAGCCTTAGATATATAAATGAACAGAGGATAACTGAAGGAGTTTAGCACAAGCTGTTAGTTAAGTTATTGGGCTATGACTATAAAATTGAGTATAAGAAGGGAAAGGAGAACAGGGCAGCTGATGCTCTGTCCAGGATGTCACAGGGTGAACTATTGCAGGCAGTAACAGTGGTAATTCCAAAGTGGATGGAGGAAGTAATAGAAAGTTATAAAGGTGATGAAAAATGCCTGGGGTTGGAGGCAAAATTGAGAAAAGATGGTCAGGCACAACCACCATTTTCCTTGAGTGGGGGAATTATAAGGTATAAAGATAGAATTGTAGTGGGAAGTGGGGGTATACTGAGGGAGCGGCTCAAAAAATCATTTCATGATTCAGCCTTGGGGGGACATTCCGGTGAAAAGGCCACTTATCAGAGAGTTAAGTTGTTGTTTTATTGGCCAAGAATGAAGGGGGATATTAGACAATATGTCAAGCATTGTGCAGTGTGTCAAAAGAACAAAGGAGAAAATCAGTTATCCCCAGGGTTGCTGCAGGCTCTACCAATCCCAGAAATGGCATGGACTCACATCTCAATGGATTTTGTTGAAGGGCTACCGAAATCTGAAGGTAAGGATGTGATTTGGGTAATTGTGGACCGATTTACCAAGTATGACCATTTTATTGCTTTGAGCCACCCTTTTACTGCTGAACAAGTTCTAGAGAAGTTCAAGGACAATTTTTACAAACACCATGGGTTACCTTCTGTCATTGTAAGTGATAGAGATAGAATCTTCACTAGTCAAGTGTGGAAGGATATGTTTGAGCAAGCTGGGGTCAAATTACACTTCAGTAGTGCGTGTGGACGCCGAATCCGTACCGCCGATGTGGACCCGGCGTGCGGACACACGAAGGCCTGGGAAATCTGCTTAGCTCCAGTGCAGGTCCTAAAATTGATGAAACGCGGGCGTGCCAGTCAGTTTGATCCTGCCACTGACAAGATATATGAAATAGCAGAACAGAAGGTCTATCGGCCGATAGGCCGACAGGGCAAGAACGTATCAGCCGATAGGCCGATAGCCAAAACAACCGATCAGCCGATGGGCCGATGGCACAGTCCCAGCCGATGCCGGTACTAGCCGATGTAGTTAGGGTTTCGAACCATCGGCTGTGTACTAAGCAAACATCTATATAGAGGCGATCGGCTGACGATAACATGATGATATAGCAACGTGATATAGCATAATCCAAATATAAAATAAACATTGATCTGAAGATTAAAGCACACATCGGCCGGAGGTCCGATGGCATAAACTCTCAATAAGCAGATAAACAATAAATACTCTGTTGTCATCGGCCAGATCCAATCTATATGTAAAACTCTTGGGCCGATGCAACGTCCAGATAACTCACCGGCTGAAACCCCGATGAAACCCTTATTGGCAGCCAACAAGCATGCTAGAGATTACGGTTCTAATCACGACTTAGTAGATCAAACTGAACTGATGCAGCACTAAGTATGAAAAAAAACGCAAGACCTAGACAATCAAGCCCTTGACTGATTTTCAGGGTGGTGGATACCTTAGCCAATCTAATCTAGCAAGACGATTTAGTCGATACCGGCATAAACCCTAAAGCAAATCTCGGCCGATAAGACTAAATCGAGAAGCCGAACCAGATTGACTAAGATATATGATAGTAGGTGCTTACGTTGACGAGATCAGAACATCGAAGCCCTAGCCCCGACAGCGCAGGCAGCCATAACGAGACTTACCCCTCGTAGGAAGGGCATGAACTCGCCGAAGAAGACGAAAGTAAAAAGGTGGCGATGCGCCGAAGTTGTATTGATCGTGTGATAAAAATTACATGAACTACGGGCTTACATATTTATACCCATAAGCTAACAAAAATCCTAACAGAATACGACTCAAACTTTCCTAAAGATAAAAGGAAACAGATAAAGTCCTTATTGGACACTAAACACACTTTCCTAAAGATAAGAAGGAAACTAACAAACTTATCCTAATTAAAAGATACAAGCCGCATCCTCCTCAAACTCGGTCTTCTCTGGATAAGATCTTCCCGAATCTAACAAGAATCCGACTGCTGTTGGTGGTTGGTTTAAAATAACCCCCATCGGCCGATGTAGAACCCTAGGCCGATACTAGCTTCGAGCCGATATGGATCCTGAGCTGATGGGGACTTCGGGGCTTACCAAATTCTGGCGTTAACACTATCATCCCCAGACAGACGGGCAAACTGAGAGGGTGAACCAGTGTTTGGAGAATTATCTGAGATGCATGACGTTCACTAAGCCAAAGAAGTGGAATTCTCTTTTGTCACATGCTGAGTGGTGGTATAATACAAACTTCCACACATCCCTGGGAATGACAACATATCAGGCTCTTCATGGGATTAAACCTTCCTTGGTCGCTGAAAGTCTATTACCAACAACCTTAACAAAGGGGGCAAATAATAGAGAGCAAGCTAAAGCTGCAATAATAGAGGTAGTGAAGTATAATTTGGAAAGGGCACAAGCAATAATGAAGTACTTTGCAGATAAGAAGAGAAGTGAGAGAACACTTGAGGTGGGGGATATGGCTTATCTTAAAATGCAACCTTACAGGCACAATTCATTGGGACTTCACAACTCTCTAAAATTACACTCTAAGTATTATGGGCCATTTCGAGTGATGGAAAAGGTTGGAATGGTGGCTTATAGGTTGTTGTTACCTGAAGGGAGTCTCATTCACCCTGTCTTTCATGTGAGTCAGTTAAAAAAGCATATTGGAACCAAGGCAGTGCCTGAAGCAGGGCTACCATTAGTGGACGCTGAAGGAAATGTTCTTGTGGAACCAGTGGCTGTGATTGAAAGGACGACGATACCACGCAACAATGAGCCTGTAGTGCAGTGGAAGATTCAATGGGCAAACTTGCCAACGGAAGCAACAACCTAGGAGGATGCAGCATTTATCTCCAGGATCTTTCCTTCATTCAAACACCACCTTAAAGGGGAAAGAATTGACAGGAACTGAAAAAATTCCGAGTTTGGAGTTCTGAAGCTTAAGTCTAAAGAATTCAGAGTTCGAGGAGATGAAGAAAGAAATGGACGGCTCAGATCAGAAGATAATGGTTCACTAAAGGAGTAATGAAGATCCAACGGCGTCTAATGCTTCTAGTAATAACTGTGGCAGGCTGGCATCGTACTGTGCTACGTCATCTCTTTTGTCTGTTTATGTTAACGCCTGGGATATAAACTGGGATAGATTCAGAATTCACCAACACATTTGTAAACCCTAATCTATTTTCTAAGTCTGGCGGCGTTCAGTACTTGAGAATATTTCTCTTTTGCCTGTTTTACATTTCCTTTTCGTTTCTTTTTCCTATTAGGTAGCCATTTGGCCAAATAATTTTCTCTAAATGTATCCTAAATTTATCCCCTATACTTCCAATTTTTACAGAGGGGTCCTAATTCATGATTTTTCTTTCCTTCACATGAAATATTCGGATTATATAAGTACCTATAAGTTAAACATCAGCTCAGAGGGACTGTTCGTGGGGACCTATATCGAATTACGCACAAAACGGAGGATGTTTTTGAAAAATTTCCTGGCCGCGCCCCTTTCTGTACTCCGATATCAGGGAGTTCCGCGATTTTATTTCCTGGCAAATCTTCTTTTCTCGCTCGTTGCTAGGGTTTGTGTTTCCGCCGCCGCCGCCGCCGCCGCCCGGGGACAAGCCCATCGGAAGACTCCGTCCCGTCGGCGAAGCCAATCGGCCTTCTTCTCCATGGCTCTCCAACCGACGGAGCACCCCCTTCGTCGACCTCCTCCACCCCAAAATCCCCAAATCCAATTGCAGATCGTGGAGGACGACGACGAGGAGGTGCGTACGCCGTACTGGATCCCTCCACCGAGCCACCCCTTGCCCGATCCCGACCCACCGTATCCCGAGTGGATCCTCCTCCATGGCCAGGCCTTCCTCGACCACCTCACCAACGCCACCACCGCCGCCGCCTCCACCAAGGATGGCCACCGCATCCACGTCACCTTCTGGTCAGCCGCCCCGCCTTCGCTCTCCTACTTCACCGTCCACTGCCCTGGCTTGGTGCGCGGCAAGTTCTCCCGCATGCCAGCGATCGTCGCCACGGATGGCAGCCTCGCCCTCCTCCGCGTCTCCATCTGCCCGAGGAACCTCTCCGACGAGTTCGAGTTCAATGAGTACTTCATCTACAACGCCAAGGCGTCACCTTCACCGTCGCTCAAGCCAATCCGCAACCCGTCCTGCCGCAGCGTCTTCCCTGACCGCCGTGTTGGTCTCATGCGCCGCAGCAACGGTGGCTTCTTCGTCGCCGCCCTCAGCAAGACCAAGCGGTACCAATGCTTGCCTGGGAAGTATCATCTGTATCTGTATGACTCCAC
Source organism: Oryza officinalis (assembly GCA_008326285.1). Lineage (NCBI taxonomy): Eukaryota > Viridiplantae > Streptophyta > Magnoliopsida > Poales > Poaceae > Oryza > Oryza officinalis. The sequence goes on from BDMV01000007.1 coordinate 10,444,627, forward strand.
CACTGGAGAATGGGAGATGAAGATCATGGATGTCGATTCACCAGAGGCTGCCTCCACATTTAGCTTCGCGAGCAAGGTGATTAACATTGGAGGAAGAAGTGGATCGATGGGGTGGGTCGATCTCTGGAAGGGCATCCTTATCTATGATTTGTTCGTCGGCAACAATAACAATAATGTCCTTCGCTACATACCTCTGCCTCCGCCGCCACCATGGGTGCACAGAGGTCTCCTCGGAGGCTGTCCAATTTCTGTGCGTGATATCGTCGCTGTCAATGGTTCAATTAACTACTTCGAGATGTACGCTCATCTCTCCGATGGGTGGATTGCTCGCACATCGACTTGGAAGATGGATTCTTGCAACAACAACTGGCAGGATGGATTGAACTGGAAAGCTTCTGAGCTCAGGATGGACAACCCGCTTCATCTCAACTTGCTGCATGGTCTACAGGGGGATGAGGTTGAGGATCACTCACCCTTACTGAACCTCCACGCAGGGCATCCTGCTCTGAGCTTGCAGGATGATGGTGATGTTGTTTACATCTTGCTCAGGGCTCTCTATATGGATGAGAAGGGATGTTTGCTGGTCATTGACATGAGGAACAAGGCTGTACGAGAAGTGGTTGATTGCTGTGCTAGAACTAGAGGTTTCACAGAGGTATACCGTCAAAGTCGGATCTCCAAACATCTCTACAGGTAACGGTATAATACAATCTTAATCACACAAGCCCCTTCAGTTGCTTTGATCTATTTAAAATGTAAAATACAAATATATCATCTCGAAACTAATGCATAGTTCTGGTCTATTTAAAGTATGAAATACAAATAGGTGATCACAGGAAAGTAATACTTAGTGCTGATCGAAGACCTGCACTAGGAAAAGGAAATCAGTTATTTGATAGCTAGATAGATTGCGTGTGGGGGCGGGTGATCCTTTAAGAATGACAAGGGGGTCTTAAGCTGCTTTACTATTTAAGCGCAAATGCTTGAAAGTGTATGATATCTACCATGACAATGCTAGCTCACCTTTGGCCCATTGCAAGAAGTTGTATACTTTAATCATTGGCCACTAACATCGACTTGAGCATTTTGAATTTTTCATGTGCAAATGGTATTGTGTATTTTTAATCATAAATAGTTATGTCATTAAGTTTGTGCTGCCGTTGTGAAAAGCAGAAAGGATGTGGTTCAACCGTAACTGGTTTATTGGAGTTGAATCAGTGACCTGTTACTTTGTGGTCAGAATACAAACTTTTAGTACTAGTGACCTCTTATCATGCAATGCTAGTTGTTTATGCACCTGTCTTTTTTAGTAAAGCATGGTTCTATGTTGTGCATGCAGGGACAAATCTACTCCTGTAAAAAAAGGACCTTGTGTAGATGAAAAAAGCTCTGGATATGAGAGGAGGGGCTCTCATATTGGAATTTATTAAGAGGAGTGAGGCTCGAAGTAGCCCACCACCTTGTGGTGCTAGCCAAGAAGAACCCCAGGCCTTTCTCAGACTGAGTGTGACACAGAGAACGTTTGAGCATCAAATGGTCAGAATACTACCATAGCACAAGAAGGTGAAGGCGATGATTGATTATATTTGGCATTTATGAATTTAGAGAATTATTCAGAAGGCAACATGGTTATTAAGGATGCCAATGTTTAAGCTCCATTTTGGACTACTTGATTTTATCTTACTGATGTTGTCTCGTTCCTAGATTTGTCTGTCTACTATGCCGATTCTACCCTACTTTTTAAGTCCTGTATTATAGTGTCTATCGACACTCAGAAACTTGAGATCAAGAGTAAAACCCTGGTCCCCTGTTCTGTTTATATCATTTTGCTTTTTAAAATTCATTACAGTGCGTTTACAAGTATGTGATAGGACAAACTACCGAAATTATTGTGTGTTTACAAGTATATATGCCGTGAGTGGACATGCTATCACAGTAGTATTGTGTTTACAAGTATGTGAATATGACAATTGTTCTGTTTTTTCTACTTCAGTAGAAATTTTTGTATTAGCGAATCATTTGATGTGACAGTTCCAAAAATTGAGCTGAGGCTTATACTGTATTTGATATTTGAATAGAAAGTTTCAGATTGTTTTTTTTTAAAAAAAGGTTTTCGAAATGGAGCATACCGGATCAATGAATCATTCAACTTTACACAGTTACTGTTTGGCGTTGAATCCTGTTTTACACAAAATACTACATCCGTTTGAAAATATTGCAGGTTGTGTATCTACATATCTAAAAGTTGCTATAGTATTTTAGTATAAAGGGAGTAACTATTTTTGTCGAAGTATGCGAATATGACAATAGCTAAAAGTTGTTATATTTTTTACATTATTTTTTACATAGGGAGTAACTATTTTTGTGTAAAGCAGTTGTGAGTTGTGACTAAGGCTGTGTACAGAGAGAAGAGAAGAAATAGCTTGGTTTTTACGCGTACGTTTTTACCGAACTGGTAAACTATGTTTATATTTTCTCAGTGTTCTCTTTTTCATTCCTCTCATTAATCAATGCTTTACATTCTGAAGCATCATACCATGACCCGATCAGCCAATGTTTGTGAAAATCATTTGAACTAAAAGACCACAAGTCCACAACTTTATTACTTATGTTTCCCATTCTAATCCAGTATTAGGCTTGAATACTTTTAAGTCGTTTAAGTGCGTGGATCATCTTGCCCATCGCTGCTTGGTAAGCAATCACCAGCTAAAACTGCGCAAATGATCATGTATCCAGTTAAATTTTTAGGTCTCGTTCATTATAGCTTATTCATCGGATTATTAAAATGGATTATTTGCTCCATGGTTCAAAAATATGTTCTCTTAAAAACTCTCTTCTTAAAAACTCTCTACTTTAATGGGAGTAGTTATATAACGTTTGATTTTTTTTTTCCAAAACTTTTAAATATAACTTAGTGTAATTGGAATATAATTATATTATAATTTTTATGTAACTATAATATAACTGGTATGTAACAAGCATACAACAATCACAGAAATTACTTATGTTTTCCATTCTAATCCAGTATTGGGCTTGAACACTTTTAAGTCGTTTAAGTGTATGGATCATCTTGCCCATCGCTGCTTGGTATAGTAAGCAATCACCAGCTAAAACTGCGCAAATGATCACGTATCCAGTTACATTTTAGGTGTTGTTCTTTTTAGCTTACTAGAAGGTAGAAGGGTACGCGCGAAGATACGTCGCACACGATGGCGAATGTATAAATTGGTTAAGTAAGAATAATACATTGACAAAGATGTTTTGCATTTTTTTATAAACTGATTAAGTAAGAATAATACATTTACAAAGACGTTTTACATCTTTTTAATAAACATATTACAATTGAGTAGTAATGACGAATGCATTGACGAAAACAAACGAAAGCCTGAGCCTTGTTGGCATCGGTGCCGCTATGCTGGAGGATCTCCAACTCGACGAGGCCCAGCGACGTGAGGCCGAGGGTGAGCCCCAAGCACCCAACATGATCTCGGTGAAAAGCACCGCGAAGCAGGATATCCCCGCGTATGCCCACCGAAATAAGTTCATCTGAGGTCTCTTAATTTGTCAACGAATTCGATTTTCGTCCTTCAACCAAAAAACCAGATACAACGAGTCCCTCAACTATCAAAATCGGTGCAAACGTGGTCCCTCAACGATTTGGAAGGCGGTTTTAGCTGATGTGACGCCTATGTGGCTAATTTGACTCAGTCTTCATCTGACGTGGCATTGGCGTGGCGCTTCCGTGGTAATTCGATCCCAGAAAAATAATAAAAATCATGGGCCCACATGTCAGCTACACACAAAAAATAATTAAAAATTGGTGGGGCCTATGTGGGCCCCACATGTCATCCTCACACCTTTTCTCTATCCTCTCTCTCCCCTGCCAGAGCGGATGACGGGTAGGGCGAGGCGGCGGCGGGCGAAACAGGAAGGCGAAGCGACGGCAAGCAAAGCCGACCGACGGAGCGGAGTGGGCAGCGGGCGGAGGAGGTGGCAGCAACGGTGGAGGGGCAGTCTACGCTGTGTCCTCCCCACCGCAGTACACCTCCATCGGGATGCTCCTCAGCGCACGCTTCTTGAGGCCATGAACAGCGGCGAGAGGAGGACAGTCGTTGCGGCTGCACAATCCAGCAGCTCAGTAGCGTTCTCCGCCGTGGGACGTTGTGGCCGGCAGTGGGAGGAGGACCGACGCCGCGGCTACGCAAATCCAGCAGCTCACGGCGGTCTCCACCACGGGAAGGCTGTGGCTGGCGGCACGAGGAGGACCATCGCCGTGGCTACACAAATCCGACAGCTCAGCCGCGGGACACCGTGGCCGACGGCGGGAGAAGGACCGTCATCGCGGCCACGCAAATCCGACAAGCTCACCAGCGGTCTCCGCCACGGGAGGCCGTGGCCAACGGTGGGAGGAGGATGTGGGGGAGGTAGGTGGGTGAAGTGCGCAAGATCACTGGCATGACGCCTTCCTTGGCCTGCAGCGGGATTCATGCGGCGGAGGACATGGGGAGATTGGGGAGGAGAGGCCTAGAGAGAGATGAAGAGGGGAGATGGGGAGAAAGGAGGAAGAAGGGGAGGGGATGAGAATGACATGTGGGATTGAAAGTGCATCTAGGCCCCTAATTGTTTTGATGATTAATGACAATGCGATTAGAGAGGACTAACAATTTTATTTAAGTGAATGTGAAGGATTGTTAGTCCGTGACATTTTGTAGCGCAATGCATAACTCAAAGAATACGAGAAAATCATGAGTTGCGGCAATGATCAAAGCTTGTATTGTTTATTTTCGTCTTTTTAGGTCACTACGAAAACCGCATTATTAAGAGGGATGATGCATTGACATATGAGGAGTGATGAAAGTGCTCAAAATCAGTCCTAAGAAATTGTTTCTCCTTAGTTTCTGCGTTCTGGAAATTTTCGAAGTTGTCCGAAAACTATTTTTGGAACTTCCGAAAATAGACAGAACCAATTTTTCACTTCTGGAAATTTTCGGAGTTACCCGAAAGTTATTTTCGGAACTTCCGAAAATCACTGAGAAGCAAAATTCGGTTCTGTAAATTTTTGGACTTGTCCGAAAGCAATTTCCGGAACTTGCGAAAATGCAAGTGAAGCTTCTGTAAATTTCCGGAGTTGTCCGAAATATTTTTTCGGAATTTCCGAAAATGTCTGCGAACCAAAATTGCTCCTGGAAATTTTCGGACTTGTCCGAAAGGGATTTTTGGAATTTCCGAAAATGTCCAGAAGGCGGTTTTGGATCTGGAAATTTTCGGATTTTCCGAAAAATGCAATTATTGTGCATAACGGGCAGATCTGGAGTTGTGGCTATAAATAGCCCACTCTCTCCACTTGTGATGGCTGCTGGTGACATTGGATATTCTCGTGCCCTTGGCTTGTTCATCTCACGATTCACTCTTGAGCCTTGCTTTCTTGTTTCCCCTTCTCACCCGTGCTCGATTTGGATTGTGTGTGTGTGAGAGTTGTGGATTCAAGTTTGTGTGAGTGCTTGTTGGCTTTGTGAAGATTTGAGGACTTGCATCATCTCCGTGAGTTCTTTGCTTCATTTGTTACTCTTGGAGGTTGAGGACTTCTAGGCGGCTAAGTGTCACTTCTGAGCCACCGATCTACTTGTGGTTGGCCGGGAGAAGTTTGTGAAGGTCGGATCTCACCACCGAAAGGGAAGAGATACCACTAGTGGAAGGAAGAGTGCTTTGTGCAACCTCTCGAGGAAAGGGTTAGTGAAGACCCGGCTCTTTGTGACCTCCTCAACGGAGAGTAGAATCCCCTCAAGGATTTGAACTCCAGAAACAACTCATCTTGCTACAACTTTGGTGATATTACTTTTCTTACTCCTCTAGCTTTGCTTGATTGTGCCGTTATAGGTCTAGTTGCTGTTTGTGCTTGCATATTCTTGTTCTAGGCAGCTAGATCTAGAGTTTGCTTAAAAGTGCGCTTGCTCTGCTATTTTCGGAACTTCCGAAAATCATTTTCGGAAATTCCGAAAATTCCTACTTCCGCATTTACTTAAGTTTTTGAATTAGCCTACTCACCCCCCCTCTAGGCCTAATTGACTCTTTCAATTGGTATCAGAGCCTAATCTCCTTATTAGGCTTAACCGCTTGGAGAGATCATGTCGGGTCAAACAGGGGATGGCAAGGAGGGTGATAAGGGAGCTAAGATCCCTTATGACTACTCCTGTACATCTACATCTTATGTGAGCACCTATAGCGGTAAAGCTCCGTACTTCAATGGTACGGACTATGCCGCTTGGAAACATAAGATGAAGATGCACCTGAAGTCTATTAACCCATCTATTTGGAGAATAGTCAAAAATGGCTATATTTTGCAGAACCCCGAGGATCCCACCAAGGAGGACGAGGAGAACGAGCACAAGAACGCTCAAGCCGCTAATGCAATACTTAGCGCCTTGAGTGGAAGTGAGTTCAACCGTGTGGACGGCATTGAGAGTGCCAAAGTGATTTGGGACACGCTTCGGAATTTGCATGAAGGCACGGATAGTGTTCGCGAGTCCAAAGTGGAGATTCTCAAGGGGCAATTTGAGCGGTTTGTGATGTTGGATGGTGAGAGCCCGAGCGACATGTATGATCGGTTGAGCAAGATTGTCAATGAGATTAAGGGGCTTGGCTCCAAGGACATGACCGATGAGGTTGTGGTCAAGAAGATGGTTCGAGCAATCACTCCAAGGAACTCTACCTTGGTGACCATCAGTCATGAGTGTCCAGACTACAAGACTCTCACACCTCATGATTTGCTCGGACGCATTCTTGCCCATGACATGTTTGAGCAAGAATCCAAGGAGTTCATCCAATACATCAACCAAAGCTCAACCACAAGCATCAAGAAGGAAGACTTGGCGTTGAAGGCGAAGGAAGAAGAAGAAGAGAATCGCCAGAGCAAGAGCAAGGCAGAGATTGATGACGAAGAGATGACTCTCTTCGTCAAGAAATTTAGGAAGTTCATGAGGCGAAGTGGCTTCTTCAAGGGGAGTTCTTCCAAGCGCTCCATCGACAAGTCAAGTGGGAGGCACTCCACGAGAAAATGCTACGAGTGTCATGAACCCGGACATTTCATGGCCGATTGTCCAAATCTCAAGGAAGAGAAGAAGAAGGGCGACAAGAGGGAGAAGCCCAAGCATAGCAAGCGAGAGCGACATGGCCAAGCTCACCTTGGGATGATATTCGGTTCCGATTCCGAGTCAAGCTCAAGTGATGATGAGGGAGTGGCCACCTTCGCCGTCAAGCCTACATCACCTCCTACACCTAGGCTCTTCAACTACTCAAGTGATGACGATGCTCCCATTTGCCTCATGGCAAAGGAGCCTAAGGTACCTTCTTTTCTCAAATCCTTAAATGTTGATCTTGTTAGTGATGAGGAGGGTGAGGTTGATGAGGTTATGGATGAGGACTTGTTCAAGTCCATAACTAAGAAATCAATACCGCACTTGAGTGAGTTGCTTTGGAGAATCGAGGATCAATATGCTACCCTCGAGAGGCAAGAAGATTTGCTCATTCGTGAGAAGGAGCAAACTCATGAACTCAAGGTTGAGCTTGCTTTGCTTTGGACAGCTTATTCATATCTTTGGACCATCAAGACACAAAAATGCATATTAGCTTACATGTCTTCGAATTGACATTGACAGATTAGCTTTATATACTTTATATGTAGCCCTCATCAATCATTTGAAATCAAACATTGAATACCATTGAAAGTCTAAATGCAATTTCACTAAAATATGAATAGAAGATCCATGTGATGCTATTAAAAGCAACAAATGAAGTGTAGTACTAATAGAAGTGCACCTCACAGATCAAGACGGTATATTTCTTTCATCATCAAAATATAATATAGAACACATTTTAATTAGTCAACATCAGCACAGTGAGCGATGCAACCCTATACATCTTCATTGACTACAAACATACAATGAAGTGAACTGGAATAAAAATAAGGAGACAAAAATACATCAATTTTCCACTTCTGTCTTCTGACAATATACAAAGATTTTTTTGTATTTTCAGAAAAGATATGAAGAGACAAGTTAGTGTAAAATATGTCCTAGAAGGCAAGTACCAAATGGCATATATTTTGAACCATTACCTTTAATTATATCGAGTTGTACCATGTATAAACATTTGAAAAGAAACATACGAATGTATCTGGGTTGCAGGCACCATAACTAAAACAAGGTGGCTCATCTATCTGGGTTGGAGGTTTAACAAGTATGAATATCTCAGCAAAGTGAGCAGACAAACTAACTATTATATGCCATTGTCAGTGCTCCCTTCCTTGTTCGGAAAACATGAATCTGTATGTTTCTGCTTTGAAATACATGTCACTAACGACAACCAGAGTAGTTTTATTTGGTAGTCATGCTCAAGAATACGAAGAACATCTTGTATTTATTAACTATCTTTGAGTGTGCTTTGCCAAAACCTCAAAACCTAAAGGGGCGAACCAAGAATCCCAACGAAGAGTTATTTAATTGAGCTCTGTTTGTGTTTAGTGAAAATTATTATTAATTAACAATTATTGTAGAAGTCAATATAAATACCTAAAGCGTTTAAGAATAGAAATTTAAACAGTAATTTTGCTTGCCAGGGCACGCCAACGCTGCCTCCAGTTTCTTGTTGCAAAGCACAATGGGCAGTGCATTTTAAGTTAAATTGAAAATTTTCAATAACAAAAATAATGTCAACAAAAAGATAGTAGCATGGCATACCGCACACCTCTAATTTTTTAACTTGTCACACCATACAATTGCTAGTGTATTTTTAAGTTACATTGCAATTTTTCAACAATAAAAAATTATGTCAACAAAGATGTTGCGAGATCCAATTAACCAAATAGGGAGATCCAGAATGGAGAGCTTGTCTACGGATCGCTGATAATATCTCCCATTAGATGGATGGTATAACCCGGCAACAAATTGTAAGCCAATATCACCAAGTGGCGTTTCATAAAAAGGAAATCATCAACTAGAGCATCCCTTTCTTCAACATTGAAGTTGCGTACATCTGCTCAAATGTGTTTTTCTACTGTAGATTTCTAGCCGTGTACATCTTCAACATTCTAGTCATTCACAAAAGAGAACATCTGAGGGCCAAGTTTATGTACTTCCCTAAACATGTGAACTCTAAACGTCCCTTCCCAGTTTATCTTGGTAGAAAGACCCATGAAGCATCTCGTTGTTCACGATGTTTAAACAAAAAAGTCCATTTTACTCTCACAAACTATTTCAGCAAAGCACTTAACTCTCTAAATAATTTTTTTTGCTCATTTTACATCCCAAATTATGGTTAAAAGTAAAATGGACCCTTTTTATGATTAAACTAACCTCTACAGCTTTACCAAACCATATCCTCTAGTATATTAAGATGACAGTTGACATAACCTGGGCCTACTCCATGTTCAACCTTTCTTTACAACAAACAACAAATCAGTCTATGATCTAAACCAGAGAAACTCAAGACATGTTAAAAAAATGACATCACGGCATATTTGGTATTTATACTGACTTGTATTTGGTATTAGCATGGCAACAGAAGCTTGCCATTCACAGCACACATTAACCCTTTTATACGTGACATGGGGAGTTGGAGAACCATAAGTATGAAATTTTAAGACATGTAAAAGCTACCGCTAGACATCTATATGACAGGGAACAAATAGGTCTCAGGTTTGGTGGTACGAAGAAACCAAATGCCAATTAATTATATCCATATGTGTAAAACTTATTTGTCCAACCGTATTTATGAAAAGAACCATAAAGTGATGAGTACATACTGAATATATAATTAATTAATTACACAGACATAAACAGTTGAGTTTTAAGGACAGAACCGTATAATATTGTAAGCTTTTCTAAAGCAAAGAAATTCATATTCAGGAGAGTTTATGCATGTTGATAATAATAAATCAAATAAAGACACCGATAAGTCAAAAGACATATGTGGGCATAATCAACATAACTGATGTAACTGCTAGGTCATGAAAAACATTCAAGGCCATCTGTCCCAGTACCAATATGTTGTGGTATAGAAAATGTTGAGGTTTGAGTAGATATGGATGAAAAATTTCAGCAAAAAAAAAGTTGATGTATTTCTTGTTAAAATAAGAAGAAACATCCAAAGTCTCTATGTTTCCAAATAGCAGGTAAAGTTGCAGCATGATGTTTTATCCATTTTCTGAAACAAAAGTCAAGATTTTATAAGGTCGTCACGATTAATTATCAATCAAGCAATATTAGCCAGGCTACTAACCTTGGTGCCGTGCATACTTTCAGAGCAAGGAAGCAATTCAAATATTCACAATGGATGTATTGAAGACAATCTATCTGAATAGAGATTGCCGACGATATTATTAGAAGTTGTCATGCTCACAGGTCTTCTCACCGTATGTTGCTTTCAGCCGGCCACCATTTCCATCAGCAGCCCATGCTCGATCCTGCAAATGGAATGCAGAGTGTTTTAATCTTGGCCACACAAGAAACACAACATTAGTTTTTCAGTTGGAAAATATACGAGTTGGCATATGGTACATAAAAGATAAAAAATCATAGAGTGAAATTCTTCCAAAGGACAAAATAGATGAAAAATACAAAAGCTAGCTTACGAAATGATACAAAACATAAATCCATTTTTTTACATCCACTATGATTTGCCTTCAGATATCAGATGGCATCCTACCATGTAATGTGATCAAAGTTAAGGTAATAGTTTAACAGAACAGTATAATGTTTGTATGGGTAACTGAACCTAGATATACAAGACTAACCTCTAGCACACCTGCAACCAACCACTATGATTTTTGAATCATATGCTTAGATAAGTGCACATAGCATTGCTAATATGACGCCCATATCTTGACAAGAGAGGGAAAAAAAGGGCAAATCAAGCATGTGTCTTCATGCTGATTTATTTTTCTTCTCGTACCATAGCTCCCGCTCAAGTGCAATAGAGGAAAACGGGTACATTGAATTGCATGAGCATTTAAACGACAGGGCGAGGGGGAGGCGCTCGGAGACGGCGGCGGCAGCTAGGGTTTGGGGACGGAGGCGGCGGCGGTGGAGGCGAAGGTGCCGGCGGCAAGGGTTTCGCGGCGGGTAGGGCTAGCTGGAGGCGGCGGCGCGAGAGGGAGGCGGAGGCAGAGGCAGAGGTGGAGGCGGCGGCGCTCGGCGACGAGGACGGCAATGGTAACGGCGCGAGGGAAAGGCAGAGGTGGCGCTCGGCACCGGCGTCGCGAGGGGAGGACGAACGCGGTGCTCGGCGGCGGCGGCGTGACAGGAACTGAAAAATTCAGAGTTTGGAGTTCTGAAGCTTAAGTCTGAAGAATTCAGAGTTGGAGGAGATGAAGAAAGAAATGGACGGCACAGATGAGAAAATAGTGGTTCGCTGGAGGAGTAATGAAGATCCAACGCGTCTATTGCTTCTAGTAATAGCTGTAGCGGGCTGGCACCGTACTGTGCTACGTCATCTCTTTTGTCTGTTTATGTTAGCGCCTGGGATATAAACTGGGATAGATTCAAAATTCACCAACATATTTGTAAACCCTAATCTATTTTCTAAGTATGGCGGCGTTCAGTTCTTGAGAATATTTCTCTTTTGTCTATTTTACATTTCCTTTTTGTTTCTTTTTCCTATTAGGTAGCCACTTGGCCAAATTTTCTCTAAATTTATCCTAAGTTGGGCCTAAATCTGGCCAGGTCCTGACAATTTGGTATCAGAGTAGTGAGATTCTTGGCCAACTTCCAAATCTGAGTGGGTCTAAGCTGGTGAGGGTTTAAGGGACAAGTACCCTATGTAAAATTCCACAGCCAGGGTAGGAAACTCAGTTTGGGAGCAGATTGAAGAGCAGAGTAGAGAAGGTTTGGGAAGGCCTTGGTTTTTTCCTGTAAAATCCCCAATTTGCTGCTGCTCAAACATGGCACGGGGGAAGATTGCTGACCAAGTGGAAGAACAAGAGCCGGCTTGGGGCGCTGAGTTGAGGGAGATGAAGCAGACGATGGCGGAGTTCCAGGAGAAGGTGGAAGAAGAGAACAAGGCTATCCATGAGCAGATCCAAAATCAAGCGGTTCAAGCTCAGATTCACAGGGATGAAATGATGCAATCATTCAAGATCATTCAAGATATGTTGTTCTCGACTGCGAGTTGCACATTGAGGGAAGGCCGAGGTGAAGTGGAGGCTCCCCCAACACCAGGGGTGGCTCAATCTGCAGCCCCTATACTGAGGAAGAGGGACGGTATGAATCTAGAACAACCACCACCACCAGCTGCTATGATTTGAGTGGGGTACCTTGTAGCTTAACACAACCATAGTTGTTTGCTACTGCTCATACTCCTAGTATTGGTAGTCACATACCTGCCCCAACACCCCCTGCGTTTCATACACCAGAAATCAACACTTTTGTGTCTTTCCTAGCTCCACCAATACCACCAATTGGGTACTCACCTGTGAATAGCTACAGGACTCAACAGTACAACCCTGATGCGCCCATGGTTAATTACCAACCCTACTTCTACCCACCATACACACCCTATCAGCCTCCTTGGATGTACCCACCACAAGGAAATCAAGGCTTCCAAAACCCTGTGGAAAACCAGCCACCACCTACAAGACCAAGGGGAGCGAGTGTGGGAAATGAGCAGCAAGGGTAGAGGGGTAGAAATCAGTATGCAGAAGATGTGAAGAAGGGTCCTAAGAAGTTTAACTTTCCTGAGTTCAATGGAGAACATCCGGAAGCATGGATTAGGAAGGCAAATAAGTATTTTGCATTGACAAAAATCCCTGATGAAGAAAAGGTGCTAGTGGCAAAGGTTTACATTACAAGAAGGGCAGATCAGTGGCTAGCTAGTTATGACATACCTACAGATACTCTGACATGGCTTGAGTTCTGTTCAATGGTTTGCCAGAAGTTTGCTGCTAAATCCAAGGTGGAGATCACCGATATATTCAGAAACCTGAAACAATATGGGTCAGTGGAAGCATATATTGATAAATTTGAGGAGATCATGCCACTGGTGAAGAGGAATAGTCCCAACCTCAATGAGGAGTATTTCTTGGATTACTTTATTTATGGATTAAAGGAGCATATAAAAAGGCCACTGAAGTCAATGGGAATTCATTCATTGGTGCAGGCATATGAGCATGCCAGGAATTATGATAGTGGACCTCAGACTAGTCGAAACAGCAGTGGGTTCTATAAATCCGAAAAGAGGAGTGACTGGACCAACAGTAGTAAGAAGGAAGTGAAGGGGAAGGAGGATAAAAATGAAACCAGTGGAAAGTGTTTTAGATGCCAGGAACCTTGGGTCCCTGGGCATGGCAAGGTCTGTAAGGCCAACAAGCAAGTATATTTGGTGACTATGGAAGAAGAAGATGGAGAAGAAGAAAAGAGAGAAAATGATTCACATGACAATGAAGCTGAATATACTACACCCCCTGCCAGCCCTAGAGGAAGGAACAAGAAGGGAGGTGAACAAGAAATTGCCATGCATGCTATTGGGGATGGAGATATAGTTGCTACCACATTGACATTAAAGGTTAGACTGGATCAAATGACAGCTACAGCTTTAGTGGACAGTGGCAGTACCACAACATTCATATCACCAACATTGGTCGGAAGAGCTAAGTTGGAAATTGAAAATTATGAGCCAATTCCACTAAGAGTGGCTAATGGGGAAGTTCTGTATACTGGAGCACATTGCCCTCAACAAGCATATTTAATTCAGGGAGAAGACTTTGTGTCCACTTTCAGAGTCTTGGAGATAAAAGGGTATGATATTATTTTTGGGTGCGACTGGATTCATGAGTATAGTCCTATCTCCCTTAATCTAAAAACCAAGGAAATGACTATGAGTAAAAATGATAATACTATTGTACTCTCAGATGTGACATGTGACAGTACCTGTAAGAAAATTTTTGATCAGCATGCATAAATTAGAAAAATGGATAGATCAAGGAATGGCTGGAGTTGTGTTATATATGAAACCTTTCCAGACTGTTGGGAGTGAAAAACAGGAAGTCCCTGAGTTAATTACTAAGGTGTTAAAGGAGTTTGGGGATGTATTTGAAGAACCACAGGAATTACTCCCGACAAGAGATTGTGACCACACAATACCATTGATCCCTGGAGCCAAACCTGTCAATGTGAGATCTTACAGGTTGCCTCATCACCAAAAGAATGCTATGGAGGAATTAGTGAAGCAATTGATCAATTCAAACATAATCAAGCCCAGTATGAGCCCTTACTCCTCACCAGCTATTTTGGTAAAAAAGAAAGATGAGTCTTGGAGGATGTGCATTGATTATAGACAATTGAATTCCAATACCATCAAGAACAAGTACCCAATACCAGTCATTGAAGACTTACTTGATGAACTCCATGGAGCTATGTATTTCTCCAAGATTGATCTGAGATCTGGGTATTATCAGATCAGGATGAATGTGAAGGATGTACCAAAGACTGCATTCAGTACACATGTGGGTCACTTTGAGTTCATTGTGATGCCATTTGGGTTAACGAATGCTCCTGCCACCTTTCAAGCTTTGATGAACAAAATTTTCGCTCAACATTTGAGGAAGTTTGTACTGGTTTTCTTTGACGATATTTTGATTTATAGCAGAAAATTAGAAGAGCGTGTTGAGCATGTGGGAAAGGTGTTGGAGATATTAAGGGCAATTCAACTATTTGCTAAACCTAGCAAGTGTGTTTTCGGGCAGAAGCAAATAGAGTACTTGGGGTATGTGATAAGTGATAAAGCAGTAGCAACTGATCCTGAGAAGATCAAGGCAGTAAAACAATGACCACCACCAACTAACATCACTGAATTAAGGGGTTTTTTGGGATTGGCCGGATATTATAGGAGATTCATTAAGGACTTTGGAATCATTTGCAGGCCTATGTTTGATTCCCTTAAGAAAAATGGGTTTAACTGGGGAGAAGAACAACATCAATCCCTTGAAAAGATTAAGAGCAGATTGGCACAAGCTCCTGTGTTAGCTCTACCTGATTTTTCACTCTCTTTCATTTTGGAAGCCGATTCCAGTGGAAGTGGTATTGGGGCGGTTTTGATGCAAAGGGGAAGGCCAATTGCATATATCAACAAGGCAATTGGACCTAAGGCAGCCGGGTTCTCTACTTATGACAAGGAAGCTTTGGCAATTTTGGAAGCC